>JAWDGP010008035.1:0-21023 GCA_033675545.1 Elysia crispata | reverse complement strand
CTTTGGGTTTTCTCGTTTAGTTGAATTATTAACATATCTTCCGACTGTGTCGATATGTAAGTCTGAACTTCTGCGGGAATGTAAGCTCTATGCCTCCTCAACGCCTCTGAAAGAGGTGAGTTCTCTTCACTTACCTCAGGATGTATGCATTCAATCACGGTATAGATCTTTATAATTGTCCAAGATTTTATAATCCAAACGCTACATTTACTCACATTTACATACATGCATACATACATACATACATACATGCATACATACATACATACATACATACATACATACATACATACATACATACATACGTACATGCATACGTACATGCATACGTACATGCATACATACATACATACATACATACGTACGTACACATACATACACGAACGTACATACATACATACATATACATACATACATACACACACATACATACATACATACATACATACATACATACATACATACATACATACATACACACACATACATACACACACACACATACATACATACATACATACATACATACATACATACATACATACATACATACATACATACATACATACATACATACATACATTACATACGTACATACATATCACAGGTAAAATACTAATAACACTTCTGTAAGAAATAAATTGCAAAGTCTGTGTGTTAATAAAATTCATCTTTATCCTCAAAATACCCCGAGTCCATTTATGACAACGCATTTCTGCCTATTGTTGGAGCTAATAAACTTTGACTTAAAAGTGTCTACACATTTAGTTCTTGTTTCTGTTTTATATTGCTCTAAAATTCTCATAAAATTTCAGAAAAACTCGTCGAGTTCGACCGATGTGTTTACAAGGCAGGATCTTAATTCTGGAAAAATCGAAGGTAATCTTTTTTCTGCTTTGATCTTGTGGATATAACAAAACAGACGTTGAAAGCTTCTTAAAATGTCCTTCTTCTACCTTTCGAAAGATGGATAAAGCCTTCCTTCGCAGAGAGCAGACTCAATACTACACAGCTTTCTATCGTCGAAGCAAACTCCACTGAATATTTTAGAGCATTTACAGAATAGCTGTAAATCGTTGGTTACTAGCATTCTACAAATATCCCGTGCTAGCTATAACATTAACAAGGTACCTATTTTACAGGCGAGTGGATCAGTGAGGAAAATGAGTAAACTGTCTTCCCATTGTGTCAAACTGCATCTTCGTTTTTTCACCAATCTTTAATCAAGATAATCATCTTGTTTAAAAGCTTAAAATTCTGATTTTCCCATTTGAAAAATAACAATATCTGTACATGATAGCGCTTTTAAATTAGTATGATTTGTTCTTGGAATACCTCTTTTTTTTTAACTACAGCTTTGCACCATTGATTCCTTTAAATGTTAATATATTTTTTCCAAATGATTGTTTTAATGCTCTTCATGTTTTCCTTATTTCTAAGTTTTGATATTAAATTCCAAAAAAATTATTAATTTTTGAATTCATGCAATGACAGTTATAAATCGGTGGAACAATCGAGCCCCATGTTTCATAATATTTTTGACAATTTGCAATATTCACCAATGGAGTGGCATGTCTGTGTAGCATTGGCCATCGTGTGTGAAAGTACAACATTTTTGCTTCCTTAATTTTATGCTCTTGTATGGGCATTTACAATTCGCTTGAATTGAACCACATAATCTCTAAGCAAAAGTGTGTTTACACTTGGATGCTTTGCCTCTCACAAACAAGGGCTTCCAATGTTTCTTTTTCTTTTTAACCTTAATTAGGAATCTGCTCCGTTCAAGACGCCAAAGAGAAGGTCATTGTCGAGTTGAAGGCAGACATCAAAACCAAAACTTTTCAAAAAATTTTACAATTTCTGTACACCGGTAAGAAGACAGTACTAGATTTTAAAAAATGAATAATATAAAATCGATAGCTGTATACTCTTGAAAACAGTCTTTGAGTTTACACGGTTTTAATCAATAAAGTTTTATATAAGGCAAAGAATACAATGATTTTTTTGTCATAAAATTATATGATATAAATAAAAGTTTGAAATAAATAACCAAAAATAAACCAAGATCTTCGCATGCTCATTTTTCAATATTTGTTGATAAAACTTAAAAGTAACAAAAATATTTGTTTTAGGCTAAGCCCCTTCGCATGCGAAATAAAATAAATAATCTAAGCATGGATTGCAATCTGTTCCCGAAACTGCCTGCAAAACGAGCATTTAAAAAACCACCATTTTCGCTTTCTCTCTCTTATCCTTCCAAGTGATGTATCAAAAATTTTGAAAGCTTTAAGTCACTTAAAGGTTTCACGTTCTGAGAAGCTTTGGTGCTCAAAGCTTTATCGAGAAGCCTAAGAAGTAACATCAACATCATCTCATTGTGTGCATCTCGCATTCAGGTACCCCGCGGCTTTCTGACGACGCCGAAACAGAAGAGCTACATGAAGTGAAACGGGTGGCCAAGATCTTCAAGATGGCGGAGCTTGTAACGATCTGTGAGAATATTGAACGCGAAGAAGAGTTCCTCAACCCTAGCATTGGGGCTTTCTTAAACGACGCGGTTGGAGCCAAGATGAAGAACATGTTTCTCAACAAAGAGTCTGCCTGTGATGTTGTCTTCGTCGTTGATGGTAAGACAGAGATATAATTGTATATCATGATTATAATGTGGCTCTTTCCACGCCCATCATTATGATTATGTGATGCTACATATAGGAATTTTTTTCTTTGACACTGGCATTGTATTGATTAAAACAAACAAGTATATTTGCCAAACAGGTCATTAAACACATTTGCAAACTGTAGATGTCTATCCATGAACCTCAAGTGGTGACACTATTTAAATTAATGAAGCAACAGTTCTCTGGTCCTTTCATAGGGCCTCAGATAAACAATTCAAAGAGAAATTCAATAAATTTCTAATACTTACATAATAATGTAAAGAGAAAGACTGAAAACACCTCGATATATCTGATAATTACCCGATAATTTCAACAGAAAAGCGAAAGAATATGGGTGAGGGGGGGGGGGAGGGGTCTTGTTTCCATCCTCAACCTAGACTAGTAAGGATCAGCACCAAAGCACCCCAGACAATACAAAGTACAACAGCGTAGACGTTAGTTCTAACTACAACACAACACAGGTGCAAGTTATATAATATAAAGCTAAAATTTTATTAAAAAGAGGAAAGTGAAGTTAGAAAACAGATTATAAAGACGGTCTCACAACATCTAAATCCCTTTCACAGAATACAATCTCCGTCAGGTTTATAAAACCAAAAGAGTTCAGCTCAGACAGATCAATCTAAGTAAAATACTATTAAAGATAACCAACAGAAGGATACAGTGTATAACTCTGGCTAATACAATTATGCAGCGACAATCGAGCTTATCAAACTTATCAGTAATCCAAAATTCGGAAAAGTAAAAATCAAGGAAATAAAACTCAGGGAAATAAATCCTAAGAAAGTAACAAAAGAAACAAAAACTCAGGGATATAAAACCCAACGAGATAAAATCCAAAGAGATAAAAACGAAATAAAAATATAACCCAAGGCGATAAAATCCGAAGAGATAAAAACGAAATAAAAACAAAACCCAAGGAGATAAAATCCAAAAGAGATAAAAACAAAATAAAAATAAGACGAAATAAAAATAAAACCCAACCAGACCCGCTGTCTGTAATAAAGAGTTACAACATATTAATTCTTAGTCGCAGAAATTAAGATCAGTTATAATTTACAAATATATCAACAACCATGCAAACATGGGTCGTAATTACACCTCTAACTAAATCGTCTTTCAGCCCACTGTCACAGAGAGCCAAGCACTACTAGAAAACATACTATGTAGATTATGCACTCTCAGTCTAGCGCACACACAATCTCTATGAGCGGCAACCACAAGATAAACGGTAACAGTCGAAACATTAAATTAACTTCAATAGCTAGGCAGAAATCTCAACAGCAAGTTAGTAGTAGTAGTAGTAGTAGTAGTAGTAGTAGTAGTAGTAGTAGTAGTAGTAGTAGTAGTAGTAGTAGTAGTAGTAGTAGTAGTAGTAGCAGTAGCAGCAGTAGTAGTAGTAGTAGTAGTAGTAGTAGTAGTAGTAGTAGTAGTAGTAGTAGTAGTAGTAGTAGTAGTAGTAGTAGTAGTAGTAGTAGTAGTAGTAGTAGTAGTAGTAGTAGTAGTAGTAGTAGTAGTAGTAGTAGTAGTAGTAGTAGTAGTAGTAGTAGTAGTAGTAGTATTAGTAATGATAACTGAGAAGAAGAATGGAAGGAAGAATAAAATGGCGCCAAATAGTCGACCACTTGCTCACTCGAAGAGTACATCAGTCTCTGGACTAAGTTTAATTTTTCCCTCGCACATCGTACAAAACACATTAAATAAAATAACAGGCCCGCCTCTCCAATTATCATATCATCGCCTAGCAGTCATCATAATGTCAAGGGAAATAACAACCGTAAAACTATAAGTCTCTAACCGAGCTCGGATTATAGTGAAATATGAAAGTAAAGGTAGACATGCAAAAAAAAAAAAAAAAAAAAGATTAAAATACAATCGTAGATGAAAACAAAAAGAGAACTATTATGTAGGAGGCAAAAGAAAATGATTTAACACATTAAGCTAACGAATTTGTTTTACAATTTATTTTGGAGTTAATTCTAAGAAAAAAATAATTTTTTTCTAATTTCTAAACATCTTTTTTGTAAAAAAAAAAAACATATATAAATAATAATAATAATAATAATAATAATAATAATAATAATAATAATAATAATAATAATAATAATAATAATAATAATAATAATAAAGAAAAAAAAAGTTTTACCTTACACACGATTCACGGATGAGCTACATTAATATCTCTTTAATCAAGGAACATAAAAATAAAACATTGGTCCCAATGTGGTGTAGATCTTCCTTTAAGACAGTAAGAAAACGCGTCTTGTCACTTTGAGGGCTGGATCGAGAGTGACGAGAACGTGCGCTAGTTGGGGTCCTGACTACAGCGAGCAGATACACACACAGCCAAAATAAGATCTTTCATAATTCACAACCGGACAAGCTGATAAATAGAATATAGGTTTACAAAGAGAGTCAAACATAGTTAAAATTATTAACTGCAGACGTATTAAGATAATGCGTTATTCCAAAGCATAATGATAAAAATAACAGCGTAATGTTACAGGTACTATTTAGAAGTTTCTAGATTTCTGTTAGAAAAAGAGGGAACCTAAAAATAACAGAACCAACAAAGAACTTTAGAAAACTAGAGGTGCGCCCAAATGCCTACACTTAGAAGTCAACGATGCACCGTCGACAAGGACCAAATGTGCACGCCGACTCCTGTGCAAGGCGACCAAAAGGTGTCTCACTCCAATAACCCCGACTTGTGATCGTTAGCGAGTTGCACCCCCTACATTATGCACTATATTTTAAGTTTTAGTAAACCCAACATGAAACATTTGGATTCATTTCCGGCATGGTAAAACACAATATAAAAATTAAAAAAATATATTTGAAACGACATCAAAAGCTGCTGCACACATGTGAATTCAAGCTTGAGGAAAAATTGATTGATATGCCGAGTAAGCTGTAATCCTGTTTGTAGCGAGAAGTAAAGAAAAATCGTCGTGAATTTCGAACAATATAATGGGTATACCATCAACAAGATCAGTAATTTATTATTTGTGAACTAGGTGGAGCCCACTTCTATTCACAATCACAGATCATTAGACAGTAAAAAAAAATCGGTTGCAGTATTTTCTGAATGTCGCTGAATCGGTATGATACTATCAAGATCCAGAATGCGGTTTTACAAAGACTTACATGCGTACGACTTAGTTAATAACTTCAGTACAGGCGCAATTATTTCATGTGCAAGCAAAATATTATTGTGTGAATCTTCATTCATTTCCTAATTTACATGAGGAAGATAATTTATGCATCTCTAAACTTAACTATAGATTCGCGTATTTCCCAAACAAAGCCTAAGGCTTGTTTTCGTAAAAACAAAAATCCTATCCCGTAATACTTAGGCTAAGATTAAACCTGAATTATAAAACTTTAATTTGCAGTTGAATTAGGGCTAGATTATGGTATATGATATTGTATATCCTTAAGCAGTGGGACAACATGGATATTCTTTTCTCAAATTTTAAAGTTCGATGATAGTCACTAAGTCAGTCTAGTTACTGAGACTAATGTCATAAAACATTGAAATTGCTTAAGTATTGTAAACTGATGATTAATATTGACATTATATTTATGTAAAAATTGCATTGCTATTTCTTAACTATGGGGTCCTTTCGTTACTGAGACTAATGCCATAAAACATTGAAATTGCTTAAGTATTGTAAACTGATGATTAATATTGACATTATATTTATGTAATAATTGTATTGCTATTTCTTAACTATGGAATCCTTTTGTTCACTTTTTCTGATGTCTTCCGCATTTGGAAAGCGAAATTAGTTTCAATCAAGATACCTATTTCATATTTATGTGAATTTGAAAAATCGGTTCTCTCAAACCACAGGTCAAAAAGTTTACGCACACAAAGCGGTTCTCACCGCACGCAGCGATGTTATGGCCGCCATGTTCTCTGGAAGCTTCAAAGAAAGCCAAGCAGCTGACATAAAGGAGGCAGGAATGATAGAAATTGTCTTTATATTTGTCTTAGCTTAACCAGTTCTTAGAAGTCATTGAGAATGGCTTACGGTGTATTGCTCAGAGGAGGTATTATTTTGTATACTTATAATGATTTTTTAACAGCAGCTATGAATGACAGGTCAAAAAGACACTCTGTTGTTTTACAACCCTTTATACAAGAAGTCATACTTTAAAAAATTAGACTGAGTGTCAACCTCGTAATTGTTTCAACTATTGTAAAAAAAACTATTTAAAAAATTAAGAACAGAGCATTAGGGCGGTACTTGATTTCTCATAAAAAAGTACTTTCGGATTAGTTAGTAATTTTCTACTCCAATTCCGTTTCCATCTTTTCAGGTGCCGGTTCCAAATGCTACTTTGGAGAACTTCATGGCTCTTCTAGAGTACCTTTATTGTGACCACGCCCCACTAGAAGATTGTAATGATTTGGTTGGTGTTTTGAAGCTGGCAGATGAAAATTGTCAGACCAGATTGGTAAACATGTGCGAGCTGTACATAAGTAAGGAAGTGGACAGGGCGTGCAGCAATAGGATTGAGAAGGCAGAAATTGATGTTGTGGGACTTTTGAATACTGCAAAGGTAAATATGTATTCTTAATGAATTCAAAATATCAATTTTTTATTGTTATGTCACTAATGTCATTGTTTAATTAAAAACTTGATTTATTTGTTGCAATCATCATCACCATTATCATACTCATTATCATCATCATGATCTTTACATTTTTCTCTTCCTTTCCTCCTGCTCCTGTTCTTCCCCCTCCTCCTCCTCCTCCTCCTTCTTCTACATCTTCTTCTTCTTCTTCTTCTTCTTCTTCTTCTTCTTCTTCTTCTTCTTCTTCTTCTTCTTCTTCTTCTTCTTCTTCTTCTTCTTCTTCTTCTTCTTCTTCTTCTTCTTCTTCTTCTTCGTCGTCGTCGTCGTTGAAGTAGTAGTTGTGGTAGTAGCAAAAGCAATAGCATTAGCAGTAATAGCAGTAGTAGTAGTAGTAGTAGTAGTAGTAGTAGTAGTAGTAGTAGTAGTAGTAGTAGTAGTAGTAGTAGTAGTAGTAGTAGTAGTAGTAGTTAAAATAAGGCTTTAAGTGAAAATGACTGAAAAATGCTTGAATTTGCTGAGCATTAGCTAAAACTTTAGCTCTTATAATTCTTACTTATAATTAACCAGTTCTTTGCATCCTCTAGATCTGAATTACTACTACTACTACTACTACTTCTAGTAGTAGTAGTAGTAGTAGTAGTAGTAGTAGTAGTAGTAGTAGTAGTAGTAGTAGTATAACAGCAGCAGCAGCAGCAGTAGTAGTAGTAGTAGTAGTAGTAGTAGTAGTAGTAGTAGTAGTAGTAGTAGTAATTGTTGTTGTTGTTGTTGTTGTTTTTGTTGTTGTTGTTGTTGCGTTCATGAAATCATAACATTTTTTTAAAAATCTGACTTACATTTTCCCACATAAAATTATGTAGAAAAGAAAAAGTAGGTACATGCGTGACTATCAAAAACCTTTCGAACAGACATGTGCAACTTGATATCCATCATTTAAAAACTCTTTAAAAAAGTAAAACAAGGGGAAAAAATCAAAATTGCTCCATTCACGTGTTTTTTCTTCCTTTTTTTTAAAGATCCTAAATGCGAAACAACTTGCTGACTTCTGCCGCCATTTTATTTCCACCAACTACGACGCATTTTCAAGGCGTAAAGAGTTTTCTGCTCTTGAATCAAGTGACCGGAAATATGTACAGAAAAACAGATGGCCGCCGGTCTCTTATCTGAAGGAGCTTGAAGCCTTTGAAAAGGAAGTAAACAAGAAAGGCGAGGAATGTGCTGTCATGTGAATCTAATTCCCAGCATTTCAACCGGATTTTGACGCAAGTTGTGTTTCAACACGGGTTTTTTAAAGCAATAGTTGTATGATATTTTATCTTTCGCAAAAAGAAATGGTATCGTATTTCTTATTTTCCGTTTCAAGAAAGTTCCAAAAAAGATGGCAGGAACTCTGATATATGCGCATCAAGAAAATGTGTCTATTGACAGTATGTTTAAATATATAAGTATATACCTCTATTTCTTTCATATTTACGTTTTTGAATATTTTCCCTATTTTTAATTTAGGTATAATATTTACACACATATTTGCAGTCTCTTAATAGTACGTTTATTTTTTTCTCTCTTTTTAGTCAAAATGATTTTTTCTTATGAAGCAGTAGGTATTGAACCAAAGTGTGATTATCGCTCTCAAGAAGTCCATGAGTTTTAAACATTTTCAAAGTTAAGCGCTATATAAGGCTATGCATGTGGAAAGTGGTACAAATGAAATAAACATGATAATGATGTTGACGATGAGATTTTATTTTTGTTGTTTTCGTTGGTGTTATTGTTATTATTATCATTACAATTAGTAAAATTATTTTTATCATTACAATATGAAATCAGATATGGCAAAAGAAAAAAAAACAAAAAAAAAACACGAACTACAAAATAAAACTTAATTTTTGAAATTTCTTTTTTCTGTAGTTGCCTCGAATCGGCACCAACCTAGCGGGCGCCCTCTCGGGCAACGGCAGCACCCACACTACCAGCCCCTGGCAGCCCCTGGCAGGCGGCTGCTGGCGGGCGCCCTCTCTCTCTCTCTCTCTCTCTCTCTCTCTCTCTCTCTCTCTCTCTCTCTCTCTCTCTCTCTCTCTCTCTCTCTCTCTCTCTCTCTCTCTCTCTCTCTCTCTCTCTCTCTCTCTCTCTCTCTCTCTCTCTCTCTGTATATATATATGTGACCTTTTAAGTCTTTCAGTTGGCAACTATATTGAAGTTCTAAATTCGTTCTGGATTCTAGAAGACTGGGTAGGCCTTTAGGCCTCCCGTCTAATTAATTGTTTAAATCGAAACCTGTAATTATTCTTTTAGGATTTCTTCAATTAAAAGCCCTTTATACAAGATAAAACTTAAACCCCTAGGCAAGTAACACAGTAAGGTATGTCAAGTATTTAAAACGGTATAAGGTTATTTACTCCGGGTTTTAAGCAACCTAGATCTTTATTGGCTAATTTAGTTAGTGGGGGATTTACCTTTCAACACTCGACTAGGGCAATCTGGTGGGTCGAAGTTCCCTTGTAAAAATTATATTCATTATATGTCATATATTAAAAGTGTCATTTACAAGAATTTGAAAAACATAGCTATAATTTGAATGTATAAGATACGCATTATTTTGTGAAGGTAGAGTAAATTATTTGCAATCTTTCAATGTTGTTTTGTTTAATTGTTGTCTTTATAAGCCTCGCCAATAGCTATATAGTGAAATACACTTAAAGTCAACACCTTGGAATAAAAAAAAAGTAATGACATTAAGCAAGGTGGACTTTATCGATTTCCAGGAAACAAGACTAAAAATTCATGTCATAAAAACAGATTGTCTCCCTTTTGTTACCTATCACAGTGGTCTTTCTTTTCAGTGTCTCCCTTTCGTTACTTTTTGCTATAGATATGTTATTTAGGTAAAGTGAAAACCACGCTAAAGATGAAAAGAGGTTTATTTTAATAACTTGATGTACTACAAACAAAAACACAAAGTAGGCGCACATACCTAAAATTCTTGCTATAGTTATTTTCAGTTTTAACCTCTTTTAGTATAGGCTTGGTACTATGATTACTTTCGTTTTGCTTACACTATAAAAAAAATAATGGCATGATTTAAAAAAAAAAAAATTTAAGTAATACTGGAGGCTCCGAACAGAATGCTATTGGTTAAGGCGAGCGGCGATAGGGGAGAAAGCAATGCACTGTTTGCCACAAATGACGCGAGTTGACCATAAGTTAGGTCTAGATCTAGACACACGCGGCCTACATACTGCCCGCGCCATTATTATGCACCCTCCTTTGTTGATGTCACAATAGCGCAAAATCACCACACTGACTTCGCTAGGCCTTGTTGAACATGGTAATTGGCACTAATACACAGTGACTCACTGACAGTGCTGGGTTTACAAACAAAGAGCTTTATCCTGCCCATGCATACCTATGTAGCCCCGCTTTTATGGGTTTCACCTTTTCCCATCCACCACGAAATGTTGACTTTCAGTGACAATGTCCCCAAGCCGTTGACTTTATCAGAAATTCAGTTACTTAAACAAAGAAGGAAAAAAACAGGACCGCAGTGCGAGAGTTGACTTTAAGCGAGCTGACTTCGAGCGGATTCCACTGTATATAATTACCAGAAAGTTATTCAGACCATATACAGCACAAATTTTGTATATTTTTCAAGTGGCAAACTACTTGTTAAATGTTAGCTCAGATAAGCTTTAAACCCATTTTTGTATGAGTTGAAAAAAATAAAGATACATGTGTATTTCTGTATAAAAAGGACGTATGACAGATTTATGAGAAGGAAGTAAAGAATAAAATGAACATATCAATGTTAATGTTTAAAATGTATTGAAACAAGATATATCTTCTTGGTGTGATCCACTGTTTATATATTATTTTCCGGACTTTTTTTGTTAAAGCCATTATTTTGGTTTAGTGCTGTGAAAAACCAAATACAGCGAAATAAAAGATTTTTACCTGATTTCTTTTCCTCTTGCTTTGAATTAATTTCATATTGGCCTGGTGGTGTGGAGTGCATTTTTTTGTGTGTAATGTTATAAATAGATAGAGAGATAGATATGATATTATTGTGCTGTGAATGTGATGATTTGATAACCATTACAATTTTAGTATGTTTACAAATCCTGAAAGATTATATTTCACAATTGTTTAACTTTGCACAAAATTTAAGCAAGTATGAGCAAGTCTAATAATTCGGGCGCACAGCATAAAATTGAATAATGTCAAATTGAATTACAAAGTGAAACAAATTCATACAACTTACCCAAAAGAATAAGGAAATCGCGGACGTCAATCCAAATAAGAAAATACAGAACAGAGCTTTTAGTTAAACTTTCACGGCTCTACCACACCAGTATCTGGTGAGGAAAACTGGTGGTAGGAACTTTGGTAGACAAACCGTAATCTGTTCACTTCGGGAATTCGAGGTAGAATGAATTGGGTCCCACTAACTCAATATTAAGGTCTCACATGAGGAGCGTTTAAGATAAGTAAAAACGAGCTATATAGAAGGGTAACTGAGAAAACCCATTTGTGTTGTAGCAGTTTGAGGCTGCATTTGGTGTATGGATATGTTGTCATACTGCAGTTTTGAGCTCTTTCAGCGAAAAACCACTTCAGTCTTCCTTTAGTTTTTGCAAAGCTAACATCTTGATCCAGATATTATATGTATACAAATAATGTTAACAGAAATTTCCTTACTTTAGAGATGAAATATCTTTGTGCATTCTCAAAGACTGCCTATTCTTTTCTGAATTGTAGCAATGCCCCGATGACTTGTCAACAGCAAACCTTTGATTCAAGACACTATTTCTAAAAAGCCTTTAGAAGTTTAGTTTAATAGAAGTAGCTACGCTTATCTAAATTTACATTAAAAACATTTAAATCTGTAACAATTAAATCAGGTGAGAACGCTCTCAATACTCACGCCATTTCTTTCGAGGGAACACAACAATCCATGTCACAACATGAAAAGAAGGAATACCACGGGTCCCTGTCACAGTATTACAAGAGGGAATAGGACGAATCCCTGTCATAGCATGATTAGAGGGAACACGGCTACTCCCTGTCATAGCATGACCAGAGAAAACACGACTAATCCCTGTCAGAGCATGATAAGAAGGAACACGACTAGTCCCTGTCATAACATGGCCAGAGGGAACACGACTAGTCCCTGTCATAACATGGCCAGACCGAACACGACTAGTCCCAGTCATAACATGGCCAGAGGAAACACAACCAGTACCTGACTTAGCATGACCAGAGGGAACACGACAAGTCCCTGTCATAACATGGCCAGAGGGAACACGACTAGTCCGTGTCATAACATGGCCAAAGGGAACACGACTAGTCCCTGTCATAGCATGACCAGAGGGAACATGACTAGTCCCTGTCAGAGCATAATTAGAGGGAACACGACTAGTCCCTGTCAGAGCATGATTAGAGGCAACACGACTAGTCCCTGTCATAGCATGACCAGAGGGAACACGACTAGTCCATGTCATAACATGGCCAGAGGGAACACGACTAGTCCCATTCATAACATGGCCAGAGGGAACACGACTAGTCCGTGTCATAACATGGCCAAAGGGAATACGACTAGTCCCTGTCATAACATGGCCAGAGGGAACACGACTAGTCCGTGTCATAACATGGCCAAAAAGAACACGTCTAGTCCCGGTCATAACATGACCAGAAAGAACACGACTAGTCCCTGTCATAATATGGCCAGACGGAACACGACTAATCCCTGTCATAGCATGACCAGAGAGAACACGACAAGTCCCTGTCATGGCATGATTAGAGGGAATATGACTAGTCCCCTTAAGAGCATGATTAGACAGAACACGACTAGTCCCTGTCAGAGCATGATAAAAGGGAACACGACTAGTCCCTGTCAGAGCATGATTAGAGCCAACACGACTGGTCCCTGTCATAGCATGACCAGAGGAAACACGACTAGTCCCTGTCAAAGCATGACCAGATGGAACACGACTAGTCCCTGTCAGAGCATGATTAGAGGGAACACGACTAGTCCCTGTCAGAGCATGATGAGAGGGAACACGACTAGTCCCTGTCATAGCATGACCAGAGGTAATATGACTAGTCCCTGTCATATCATGACCAGAGGGAACATGACTAGTCCCTGACTTAGCATGATTAGAGGCAACACGACTAGTCCCTGTCATAGCATGACCAGAGGGAACATAACTAATCCCTGTCATAGCTTGACCAGAGGGAACACGACTAGTCCCTGTCATAACATGGCCAGAGGGAACACGACTAGTCCCATTCATAACATGGCCACAGGGAACACGACTAGTCCGTGTCATAACATGGCCAAAGGGAATATGACTAGTCCCGGTCATAACATGACCAGAGGGAACATGACTAGTCCCTGACTTAGCATGATTAGAGGCAACACGACTAGTCCCTGTCAGAGCATGATTAGAGGGAACACGACTAGTCCCTGTCAGAGCATGATTAGAGGGAACACGACTAGTCCTTGTCATAACATGGCCAGAGGGAACACGACTAGTCCCTGTCATAACATGGCCAGAGGGAACACGACTAGTCCCTTTCATAGCATGGCTAGAGGGAAGACTGCGAACCCTGTCATGGCATGATTAGAGGGAACACGACTAGTCCCTGTCAGAGCATGATTAGAGGGAACACGACTAGTCCCTGTCAGAGCATGATTAGAGGCAACACGACTAGTCCTTGTCATAGCATGACCAGAGGGAACACGACTCGTCCCTGACTTAGCATGACCAGAGGGAACACGACTAGTCCCTGTCATAACACGGCCAGAGGAAACACGACTAGTCCCATTATAAGATGGCCAGAGGGAACACGACTAGTCCGTGTCATAACATGGCCAAATGGAACACATCTAGTCCTGGTCATAACATGACCAGAAGGAACACGACTAGTCCCTATCATAACATGGCCAATGGGAACACGACTAGTCCCTGTCATAATATGGCCAGAGGGAACTTGACTAGTCCCTGTCAAAGCATGACCAGAGAGAACACGACTAGTCCCTGTCATGGCATGATTAGAGGGAACATGACTAGTCCCTGTCATAGCATGACCAGAGGGAACACGACTAGTCCCTGTCAGAGCATGGTTAGAGGGAACACGAGTAGTCCCTATCATAGCATGACCAGAGGGAACACGACTAGTCCCTGTCATAACATAGTCAGACGGAACACGACTAGTCCCTGTCATAGCATGACCAGAGGGAACATGACTAGTCCCTGTCAGAGCATGACCAGAGGGAACACGACTAGTCCCTGTCCAAAAATGGCCAGAGGGAACACGACTAGTCCCTGTCAGAGCATGATTAGAGGAAACACGACTAGTCCTTGTCAGAGCATGGTTAGAGGGAACACGACTAGTCCCTGTCATAGCATGACCAGAGGGAACACGACTAGTCCCTGTCATAGCATGACCAGAGGGAACACGACTAGTCCCTGTCATAGCATGACCAGAGGGAACACGACTAGTCCCTGTCATAGCATGACCAGAGGGAACACGACTAGTCCCTGTCATAGCATGACCAGAGGGAACACGACTAGTCCCTGTCATGGCATGATTAGAGGGAACATTATGACTATATCGCACTTTTACCAAGTGAAAGTAACTTTGGAAATTTTACATACTTCGCTGATAATTTTATATAATGTCATATCTTCACGCGTGCATCGATCGTGATTTTAGTGAGAACTTGGTGAGAATGTGAAAGGTAGAAGAGAGAAACTTACTGCGTCAACAGAGATTGGCTATTAACATAATGTAACCCAATAGGAATGGAGAGCGATGGTGGAAAAAGGAACTCGCTCCGTTTACAACCCTAGACATGATTCATTAAAAACGCCTTTTAAGATTTTTAATGAATATTATACGCAAACAGAGACACACCTAGACAATGACACCGGCAGTCTATACCCACCGATAATGGACGACCTCGATCTTCTGTCGCTGAGTCAAATGATTGATTAAAGTAACTTTTGTTACAGAAAGTTAAAATGTCAAAAAATATAAAAAGCGGTTTTAGCCATAGTCAAGTGAACTGTCTCGAAATCTCCGAATTTTTTACTCAGTCCGTCAGGTGCTGAACCTGCAGTTGACGCAAAAGGGCTTGTTACTATGTAAATTGCATGACCTGTAGGAACAACAGCGTGGTGGGATGAGATTGAAAGAGTCATCCACCGAAAACTCACAACTTCCACGTTTGCCAAGAATCTAGTTTTCAGGCAACGCGGCCAGTGAAGAGAGAAGAAATTAAATTGTGAAATACAGTATGACATTGTTATACCGGAATTCTGCAAACATCAACAATTTTCTTGATTTAAACATAATTTTGATTTAAGCGTGGTAATTGGTTGAGAAAAGTGACTTGGGGAAAAATTCATTTTAAGTTAGCTATACATTTTTCTCTATAATTATGTGATTTAACATTACAAAAGTAGACCAACATTTCTATCTCTCTTTATTAAAACTCCTACGAGAGTATGAACAGTCATTACAAGATGTAGCTCTCCCTTGAAATCGACATTTTCTCAATGTTTTTTTTCCCTCTTTTCCAAGTACGAACTTTTCTTTGTTTCACATTTTCATCTATCTTTTTCGTCCACTTTATTAAAAACCCAGTCAAGTTTACCATTATTCTGTGAAACTTTTATTTAATTGTTACTGTCTTACAACGGCGCACGCTCAATTCTATTATGAGCTCCAAGTCAACTAGCTAGGTTTGCACACCTGCTCTTTCCCCTAGTTGTTTGCCGAAAGTTTTATCTCTTAGTTGAAAATTTTTTATCCTTTGTTTTCAGCTACAGATCTGCTTTAATGCCAGATGCTCATTGAGCTAGTGATCAAGTTGCGATCATTGTATCTATAAAATTAAAACTTCTAAAGGTTAAGAAAAATAAAAGTGGCAACAGCAACTACAGCAACAACAACAGCAACAGGAACAAAGCAAAGTTTTAATTGCGTCAGACAATATGAAGACTTGAGCAGCAAATTTGAAGCTTATGTTTAAAGCAAATTTAGAAATTACGACAGTTTAGCAATAGTAGAAGAAACTTAAAGAAAAGAAAGAAAATGGATGGCTGGTGGGAACCTCAACTTCTCAGGGAGACAAAGAATTAAAAAAAAAATTGAATTGAAATTAACAAGGATATCAAGAGCGAATGCAACTAAGCTAAAGGAAGTTGGATCAGTTTACAGTGTCAAGAATTTAAAACACCACGGGCATATTGAGTCTAAGTTTAATTAACAAAGACCCGTTCTTTGAGAGATCCATAGACTCCTCCGATGGGCGGGTCTGTATACTGTCGCTCTCGGTTGTCTCCGCCGATTTACTGCCTGGGCAACCTTACAAAGATGCTCGAGGTCTGCAGTGCTGGTTAGTTTGCCTGCATTGTTATTTCAAGAGAGTCTTTTGAGGTCTTGTCTGAGCGTATATAAAATAGATGATTTTGGCCTGCCTTTTCTTTTTGTGGCCTTTTGTTTGAAATATCGTATGATTGCTTTGCTGGCTGGTGTATTGGAGTCTTGTCTTAAGATATATCAGGTAAAATATATAGTGAGGACGATTAGTACTTCACCTATTTTATTGCAGAGAGACTTGTGGGTGGATGTTATTGGATACTCGATATTAAGGACCGCTCTAAGTTATCGGTGAAAAGTGTTAAGGTTCGTTCTTCTTGTTTTGTGAGGTCCCAAAAGGAAAGACCTTATCCAAAAGCTTTTGATAGAGTGAAATATTAAAAACTCTTCTAAATCTGGGCATAACTAAATTTGAATGGTAAGGACTTGAGAATTCTACAAAATCTTTATTGGGGACAAGAGTCAGCTCTAATGATTGACGACAATTGCAGTGAACTTAAACCTCTCTGTAGGGGAGTAAGACTAGTATATGCCATTGCCTGCCCTACAAACAATAAAATAATTTTACGCAACACTATTCCATGAACATTATGGAGGGAAAATAAATAGTTATATCATCAACAATCTCAGATATTCAGATAATGGTGAACACATTGCGATTTCAGAGAACAAACTTATTGCAGACAACAAACGAGTGCAAAGAGAACTATCTGTATGATAGCATCGACCAATTAAAAAAAAAGTATAAACAGACGGATATCCAAATGCAACATCGGCAGAAAAGAGGAGACAACCAAAGAAGGGTAGTAATTTAAATATCTTGGGTTCAAGGTTACAGAGGCTGAATTAAACATTGAAACTATGAAACGAATAACAATATGAAATAAACTTCTTCAAAGATGAGATGGATTTTTCTGGACACAAGTTAAAACTATTGAAATCCTTCATGCGATCTCTATAATCGATTGACGAGAATATCCCACACTGAAAGAAAGATCAAAACGTTTGAGCAATTACTTGCAGACTTTCAGCTTGAACCAGAAAAAAAAGAACTATGATATTTCGACCTTGCCTGCAGAAAATATGATTTAGAAGAACTTCCACCCTCAGAAAAATTGAATGAAGAAGAAGCCGTGGGGTAAAAACATACATAGATGGCCCAATACAATCATAGCAAACAAACAAATATCAATCAACAAACCTATCAACCTGCCTGAGAATAGAAGACGATGGTCGTAGATGTTCGAACGAGCCTGACATAACGGAATCTTTGTCACGATAAATTGTGCTTTTAGTGGATAACAAAGACCAAAAGTTGCGGTAATGTGATTTATTGTGAACATTTAAAAGTTCGTTAAAAATACCTAACACTGATTGTTATCGAACACGCCCCAATAGTTTATTACGTCATTTTTTCAAGAGTTTTGTTTCCTCAATCCTCGCTGTACACATTTTGGCACGAGTTTGCCGAAGCAATAACTGGTGTGAGACAATTATCATTATATAATTATTCGAATGGCATTATTTAAATTCACTTGCTTTATGGTTAAGAATCTGTGAGTTGTCGTCAAGCAGTCTTTCGCACATTAGAAGAAACAATATCCGTCATTAATCTCGTCTTCACCTTGCTCTTCTTCCTCCTCCTCATCATCATCATTATCATCAACATCACCATAGTTGGTGCTATCTAAACTAATATTGCTCGTGATGAGATTGTATTTTTCTGAAGGCACAGGTCAAAAGATAAAGAAAAAACCAATTATAACTATATGTATTGAGCCACCACCCTTTCGCAGCAATTAAAATAAAAAAAAAAAACAAAAAAAAAAAAACAACGCTGACTGGTAAGCGTCTAATCTATGTGCCCGCAACATGTGTTGGACAAAATGTCTTTACCAGATTACATAGGAAATGTAATGAATTTTATTAGAAATGTATCAGCTTTTCTAAAAATTTAGCGATATTTTAATCTGGTGCGTGTTTGTCTGATTGTTTTTTCTTATAAAAAACCATGAAAAATATACCTTTTTTCCAAAATCACTAATTGTATAAATTCTTGTAGTCTGGAACATGTACTATAAAAAACTAAACTAGAGTTATCTTATACAGCATTATGGAATTATATCAATATAGAGACACAAAAAGGAGGACTAGAGTTTATAAAACTTTATGCATAACGAAACATAGGCTTATCTCAGGATTGCAAACGAATAACTTCATAAAGTGAAATAGACATCTAAAACTAGTACATTATATCTACAGGATTCCTATGTATTTAAACAGCATGAGTTTTCCAAAAAAAAATAATAATAAAAAAAGCAAAATTAATGAGTTTCTCTGGTCTCGATGGACAAGCAACTCGTTTGACACTTTTTGACTTGAGGATCGATTCCGCCCAGTTTATTATTACTCGGTTTTACAAAAGAATGAATATTAGTGCAGCTCGGGGAGAGTTGTATAGGAGGATTCGAATTTGAGCAAAGCTGAACATTGTGGAAACAGTATTTACCTTAAAGACTGATACTTGTAAGGAATCTTATGGCTAAAAATTTCTTGTAGATTATCAGCCTAAAATTTCTTAACAAAATCTCACTCTTTCAGGATCTAGGAAAAAGAATCAAATTTAAGAGGGGTGAAAGTTAACCACATACGTTTTTACGTAAATTTCCAATAGCGCAAGTCATGCAGCGTGCAGAAATAATGGTAATTCTGTTGTGAAATTTGCTGTAAACAATTTTTTATCAGGCACGGAGATAAGACAATTAACTGTCAAAAAAAAAAAATGAAAGAGAAAATTGTTGCTCAGAGAAATGTCTTGTTGACCTTTTGCCCTTCAGAAATGTACAATCTCGTCAAGAGTAATATTAATTCAAGTAACAATTATCATGCGAGTCTTGTTGATGGTGATGGGGAGGAAACCAAGGATGAGGATGAAGAGGGTGAGGAGGAAGAGGAGAAGGCATACGTTAGTGATATGGTAAAGTTAATTCATCACGGCAAAAAAACTGCACATGATGACAACAAACAGTATAGTTAGCCTCGGTTGAGTTGTATAAAAGTAATGATTGTATTACTTGATTTTGAGCTGATTTTCCCTTCAACTTGCATTGCTGCTGTCTTGGTTTCTCGTAGACCATTTTCATCTAACTTCTTCTGTGTTAGTTTTGTGATTACCTCATCAAGCTGTACACTGTCAAATGTCTTGGTGTAGTCAATATCACACAGATATACCTCTTTCTGTGCTTCCAGAGCTTGTAAAATTATAGTTCGAAGAAGGTAGACTACAAACGTTGTACCTTTCCCTCCACGAAAAAGCCTTACTCTTCCTCAGCTACTTCTGGTTTTTTGTTTCTGACCAGCATAATTCTTAATTTTATTTTGTTGATATGATTCATAAGACAATCGTTCTAAATAATTCACACTCTTTTGACCCAGGCGCTATAAATATAGATTTGGTAATATCTGGTGAAATCTGACCTGCAGAAGTAAACCTAAAAACATCAAACTTGACGTGGCTTTACTGAAATTCAACTCTAGACCCTTCAAGAAAAGTAACGCGTGACTGTTCAAAGTAAATTTGCAGTCTTAGGAGAACCTGTGGAAGTCGATCAACAATAGGTAAGGTTCAAAGTAGCGGTGGAACAAATACCAAGAGTCGAAAGCAAAATAAAACAAAACGGATGACTGAGAATATTTTGGACCTCATGGAAACAGGGATGCAAGTAAAAAGTATCAGAGAAAAATACGGTACATTGCATAAAGAAATAAGAGGGGAAAAAACTATGTGATGAAGCCAATGAGAAGTGAATCAATGGCAAGCGTAGAAACATCGAACTATACCACAGAAGCTGTGAGGAGACACTGTACAAAAACATTGGAGAAATCTCTGGAAAGAAAACCTGCTCATCTACAAGATGTCTTAAGTCAAAGACTTTTAAAAAAAAATTTACAGTTGGGCAGAGCACATAAATGAACTTGTTGAAAACCACAGAAACGGTTTCAATGCGATGAAGCGCAATTTTGCTGTTTCACCTATCAAAAAAATGAAATCTGGACAGCAATAAGAAAGAGGAAATTAGGCACAATGACAAACCCAGAGCGTATATCAGTGGAACCTTTAGAAGCGCCTCAAAGCAATCATGAAATTGATAAAAATCGCAACATTAATTATAAATCCCTTAAATTAATTTTAATTAAAATTTTTTATATAAAAAAAAAAACAAAAAAAAAATGCATGAAGCTAAAGTTTTAATAAAATCTTGCTTGTCTCATTTGTCTATCTTGCAATATTTTTATCCCGAAGAAGTCGGTAATTATACTTTCCGATTCCAAACGTGCATGTTTTTAGTGTTAAAGCATGTTTTAAATCAAGACAAGTAA
>JAWDGP010008032.1:80000-92493 GCA_033675545.1 Elysia crispata | reverse complement strand
AATATCTTCTAACATGAGTGTATGCACATCAGAAATTTGTCTTTGTGATCACACATTGTTCATCCTTTTCAGATTTGAGGCAAAATCTTACCTTTCCTTGTTATACTGTGACCTCGGGATAATCTTTTGTACTGTTTTGTCAGTATAAACGTTCAAATGTATAGAACTTGGTTTTCTTGAGGTTTCATACTATAATAGTGTTTATTTCCATGATCATAGTTTATATTTCTGTAGTGAATGGACATGGTTGGGACTGTCCCACAGGCAGCAAGCGACTTACTAGATCTCATTATCAATGCTTATGTATCAGAACATGTTGAAAATGTCACATATGGGTTCTTTGGCTGAGCAAAAGGTTGATAGTCATTTTTTTTTTGCTTTAGCTAGTTTATTCAAATTATATGAATGTTTTTTTTCTTGCTGTATGGTGTCAAAAAACTATTTGATTATAATGACTTGTCTTACTGAATGGATGTTGGAAGCCGAGATTGAAGATTTTGTGTGAATCTTCCCTACCACTACCAGTTCCAGAATTCTCATTGCCGTGGACAAATCATGGAAATATTTTATCTTGTGCCCAGTCTGAATGTAGGGATTTAAAAATTGTATTCTAGGAAAGTACTCATATACTTTTTTCCCCTTGATCTTCTATGCTGATAATTTTCTCCTAGGGATAGATTTATCAAAACACTATTTCTTGATTTCCTTTGTCAGCATAAAAAAAAAGCTCTGACATACTGCCCAAGCAGGCTGGGTGCAAGACAAAATCGGGCATCTAAATACTTCAACTCTTAGTTCTAGAGTTTATCTCATTCCTCTCTCCCTCTTTCTGTGTAGGTTGAACATATTTAAATTTTTTATTATTCTTTTTATAATTTTGAACGTTAAATAAGAAAGTAATAACTTGAAGTTATTTTTAAACTCTTCTCAGATGAAGTCATTGAAATTATTTTTTTTTATTCACCTTTTTAAGATATTCTGGAAGTCCTAGAAAAGCGATATATCAGTTAAAAGTAATAAAACTCTTGCGAAACGACTTTCTTTTATTACTTCATTTACCACCAGCTTCTTCCATTCTCTATGTACGGAAGTTAGTGAAGAGATATGGTAAAGAAGGAAATACATTTTCAGACTGGTTTGGAGAATTCTGTTGGATGCAAAAGAAGACGGATTTCTTTCCCTTATTTCCTCTTACTTTTTTCTTTTTTTCCCATCATTCATAGCTGGCTTTACTGTGTAAACAGTTTCCAGTGAAACTTGTGAGTTTGAAGAAGTGGGATCTGTTGTCAATACATCATGTTTGCTCACAAAGATTTCCAACATCCATTCAGAATGGTTAACAATTTTAGTCTGATAGTCCGCTTTGTGTTATACCTTTGTATGACAAGTAATGACGATAGTTGTGAATTAAGATTTTTTTTTTGGGGGGGGGGAGGTTGAACTCTTGCTTATGGGTAGCTTTAACTCTCATAATTAGGTATCATTACTAACACAGCCTCCTGCTTGGTGGTAAGTAGTGAAAGTGTTTTCCATGGAAGAGTGTTGACTAAAAACGATTATTGCAAGTACATCCTGACAAAAAAATGATTACAAGTACATCCACAGATATATTGTGATATTGATGTATGTAAAGATTGCTTACATATCTAATGTTATGTATTTTGAAGAACAATTTACCAATATCATTGAGAAATTCCCTTTGCATAATCTGCAACAAATTGAAGACTGGAACATTGGTACTGTTAAACTGCTCTGATCTACATATGTTGTGCACTGCCATACAACTGTCTCCACTGGAAACTTGCAAAGTTCCATGTCACATTCAATGCTGGAAGATTGGATCATGGTATATACATGTAGTATACTGATCGGATCTATATCTACAGTATACTGTTATAGTATATATGTACTAACAAGATATTTCTCACACAAGTTAGATCTATAAGTCAACTTAGTGGTGGGAGAGCAGTTGTTCAAACTTGTTCACTTTTCTCTTCGTTTTTCTTTGAATCTTTAGGTAATGAAGAGGCATGTCATGATTATGGCGTATTGTTTTTCGATTTATCTTTTTCATAATTAGGCAATATGGAAATACATGAAATTCTTTTGCGCTGTATGCTCCGAGTCTGGTAAGTGACTCTGGCCTCCGACAAATATTATATATATATAAATGTTACCAATCGCAATGAGAATAATTGTAAACTTAGGTAAGATATTTATACCAGTAGTGAAGTAGGACAGAAGTCGAGATTTCTCACATTCCTCTTAGGGTTGTTTCATGTAATTATGTTGCATGTGTCTGCAGATTGAAGGTATGTATTGATGATTCATGTAGGAGATCATGTCGCTCTATTTTCAGCTATGGTGGTACTGGTAGGGTATTCCTTATTTATTATAAAATATACATATACTCCATAGTTTATTATTATCTAGTGTCTGATAAATTTCTTTTAAATTATTAGTGGAAAATTTATAAGTCAGTAAAATAGTACATGTATGTATAATTCATCTTTCTAGTGGTAGGCCTATGAAAGTTTGAATAAGCAAATGATAGAAGCGCCTCCCGAGGAGGGAGGTGTCCTTGGCTGCAGTAGGCGCCAAGGGAAGAAGTCAAATGTGAAATGAGTCCTCTGAAATTGATTTTTGTTTGTCAGAGACCTGGTAGGTTCAAACAGTTTTGATTTTGATATTTCTGAGTGCATGTGTTATCATTGTCAACCGAACATTTACATAACATTTGTGCATACTTGTACTTTTTTTTTTAATCTACGATGATGTAAATAATGCGAATTTTTATGCCGATAATATATATAATATACATGTACATACATGTAAATAACATTGATTCTGGTTGAATAGTTTTCCGATTTCTTTCCTTATCTTGCTCAGATCCCAGCATTCTTCCTCATTCTGTGCTTCACCTTATTCTAATTTCTATCCTTTTTGTCCCTGTTTCAATCCTTTACTATCTTTCTGTCTTTACTGGCAACCCTATCAAAGCTTGTTGCCTTTGTTCTAAGAATATTGCTTTCCTAGTTGTGCTCTTTGAATTTGTGTCATTTTTTTCCTCTCTATCCAAGGACTCCTCTTCTTTCTCTTGGTCTGACTTCTAGTTATAACTTTTGTAATTGCTTCTCTCAAACTATGTTGGTGAAGTTGTTCTTCACATGTAATTAGAGTATTTTGTTTTGAGATAAATATTTTGAAAAATGTTGTTCATGATTTAATGAATAAAAGAAAATAAACAATTGAATACCGGTACTTTGTCTTACTGTGTTACTATGTGCTTTTCTGCGTGAATGTGTGTGTGTGACTGTGAGAGAGAGACAGAGAGGCTTAAGGTCAATGAGAGCTTGCTGAGTGATAGGATTTTTGATTGTTTTTACAGTTTCTCAGTACTGTCTTCCACTCCTTTCTCTATATTTTTTTTCCTCTATCTTTCTTTTTTTTTTTTTTTTTTTCTTGAGTATGTGTGTCTACTTGTAATTCTCTTGATTTTAGCTTTATACCCCCTCCTCACTCTTTTTTAATCTTTTCCTGGCGCTTTCCTTCTCTCTCTCTCTCTCTCTCTCTCTCTCTCTCTCTCTCTCTCTCTCTCTCTCTCTCTCTCTCTCTCTCTCTCTCTCTCTCTCTCTCTCTCTCTCTCTCTCTCTCTCTCTCTCCTCTTTTTCGAAGACTACATGGTACTTTTAATCAAGAATGAAGGATGAGTAATGAGTCATTGTACATTTGTAGGAAAACACTATGCAAACGAGCGATTAACTTTATGCTGTACATTTTCAGGGAAGGATATTACTCAACAAAAATAGAATCCTCTCGTTTCATAAAATTAGTCCCTTCAAATTTCAAGCCATTTTCAATGCATAGATCCGAAAGTGTGAATCATTAGAATATCAGCGACATTTAGTTGTTCATGTTAGTCCAGGGGGCGGCAAAGTTGCCGTATAGACTGTAATTGACTGCACTGTTTATCTTAATGAGCGCAGCAATTGCCAAGACAAAGGAGAGTACGATAAAACTTGTTTTTAGCATGATTATTTCGCCTGGATGTCTGTCCTGATAAGTTATGGCCAAGTCTCAAGTTTAAAGCCTTATAATCATCTTTTTGATGCAAATTAGAAACGGGGTTCAGCAACCAGTTTTTGCAATACTTACAAATTATGATATTTAATTAGACTACATTAGAGGTAAATGTACGGTTTTTGCCGGTAAAGTCACGGGGAGCCGTAAAAGTCCTCACATGTTAAGAGTGCAAGTTCATTAGGCGCCATTTTGCCGCTCGTGAGTGTGTCAAAATGTAGGGGATGTAACTGCTATTCTGCTAACTAGTAAGTACATGTAGCAGTGTTACTAATGTTGATGATACTATTTTTAGACCCACCGGCCTCATCAGAACAAGTTTTGTTTGGTGTGGAAGTTCTATTCTGCCGTCGGCTACCGGCTTGTATTTATAAGTTTGACTTGAAGTAAGAGTTTAACCATTGCATTATAGAAAAGAAACACAAAATAGGATTGCCCATCAGGCTAAACCTTTTATTAGAGTTTCCTTCAAAGGTATTGACTTAAAGTTTAACTGGATTTCAATGTACAAGTATTTGGTCTCACATCGACCTCATGATAGTTTGATCAAAATGAATAGCAGCACATCAACATTACTATGACCAAGCTCTAGTAAAATAGGGTAGTATGGATAAGATGAGACGCCAAATTTATACTACACGCACATGTAGTTATCTGAGTGTGCAGTACTCCGCTTCTAGTTCTTCCTGATGCTCACGTGATGCGAGCCTGGGAGGAAGTCTCAGGAAGATCGCTGTCTCGGTGGTTGACGACTCAGTCGGACGTTCACTCGGGGAAATGCACTGCTTAAAGGAATTTTCCAAAACTTTACCACAAAGAAAACGCTTAACACCAGTCGCGGGGTAATTTTTCACAGAAAGTCTTCTCCAGCATTATTAATTTTACACTGTTACTGTTACTAGGTGATATCCAGAGAAATGTTCTATGTCATGTGATACTGGCCTTTTCATGTTCTTTCGGCAAGATCTCTGAAGTCGGAAGGCACCCCCAGTTCAAAATTGAGAATACAGTTTATCGAACATGGGTCCTGACCGACCCTAATCATTATGATTTACACGGACACTGTGAAAAACAGTTTGACAAATTGCATGTATAACTTTGAGCAAGTGTTCAGCAAAAAAATCAATCATCTCGAAATGCCATGCCACGCCCTTGATACACGTTTAGGCCTTCCGATAAAAGATTGATTCGTATCTAATATTTGCGGTTCATTCTGCAACTTGGAATGAGATTGGTGATGAATAGGGGGACATAACTCCATTCACTTGGATAGGTTTATGTTAAAAATTGGCCTCCTGCCACCTCGTCTCGCCCAGCCCAGTTTAGCTTGGATTAAAGTTTGTCTTTGTGGAGTAAGCAACACCGGGTGTCGGTGCTGATAGCAAATTGGTGCTGCCCCCTGCCCACCTCGCTCTCTTTCCTCCATTCCCCTGACCTCATATTTCCGTAGGGCTTGTCCTACCAATAATTAAATGTACATAATTTATGCTCTATATAAGAGTAAATACTGTCTTAGTTGCATTGAAAACTACCCTTTCCTTGGCATCAGACAGATTTCTAGATTGGACACTAGCTACTCTCGCCAATTTCACAATTAACGTATATGTGAGAGAGAGGGCGAGGGGGGGGGGGGGAGAGAGAGAGAGAGAGAGAGAGAGAGAGAGAGAGAGAGAGAGAGAGAGAGAGAGAGAGAGGGGGGGAGGGCAGGACGAGAGAGAGAGAGAGAGAGAGAGAGAGAGAGAGAGAGAGAGAGAGAGAGAGAGAGAGAGAGCGAGAGAGACATAGAGAGACAGAGAAAGACAGACAGATAAATAGAGAGAGAGAGAGAGAGAAAGAGAGAGAAAGAGAGAGTATGCTGACGTCCCCATTTCGATGCGTCGCTCGATACTCTATTATCAATGAGGCGCACAGCTCTTCAGCGCAGGTGATCATGACCTTCCACGCATCTGCTTTTCCGATCCCTCGTCGCTTCTTAGTACATTGTCACTCGTCCTACATTCAGCCACTTTGTTAGTCTCTCCAACATCTTTTCTTGCATTTTCCTTCGATCCTTCCAGTAGTCACAAGACGTTCTAGTTTCTCTTTTCTCACCACATGGCCAAAAAAGGTTGCCTGACATTTACGTATTCTTCATGTATTTATGAGTGATGTTGTAGTGTCAGCCTCTCGTGACACTGTTTCAGTTGATTTCTTTGGTCCGTCCATGAGATTCGTAGCTTTCTCCGAAAGAACCACATCTTTATGTGGCCTCCGGTTTCAATTTCTTTTGCAGCTGTTTTGAAATTGTCCTGGTCTTGCATCCAGACACAGTAAAATGTGTTCATTTGCATGTTTATTTTTAGAACACCCCCTCCCTCCTCCTCTCCCGCTTTCCTTTATTTAAAATACCACAACTAGGGTCAAGTTTACAAGAAGTCTCCACAAAGGCCTTGATAGAGCGCCAGATTTATTAACAGTTAACACTCATTACAATAATGTAATATTGAAATTCACGCCACATTAGTTGCTCTAAGTCTAATTAGCATTGATCGCCGACTAATAAGATGGCGAGGTTACGGACTCTAATTATACATGCATTTTGCTCCATGGGTTGAAAAGGCCAATAACTGACTGAACGAATGAAACCTTCAAAAGGAGATAACAGGCATTTAAGAGTATTCACACCCTAATTAGCCATGGAAATAAATAAATACAGAGCCTGTTGTTCCTTCAGAAATTAATGATAATAATGAAGGGGTTAGACTTTAATACGATGAAGGGTTCTGATGAGAAGGAACAAAAATTATGAGCTGCGTGCAATTAAAAACGTTAAAACAATCAGCGAAATTATTCTGTATCACTCCAAAACCCGATGTCTGTGATTATTCCAGAGCTTAGCGGGAGAAACGATTATTTGATATCGGGAGTTTAAATTTTCAACATTTTTTTTTTCTCTTTCCATCCATTCATCTCTCTATTTTTCTTTCTTTTTCTCTCTCATTTAGTTATATCAACATGTATAACTCTGTCAATTTATATGTATGTCTATCTGTCTCACCTCCTTTCTCTCCCACTATTGGTCTCCATCACTCTCCTATATCATAGAGGACTAAAAACTAAAGTAATCCTGCAGGCTTAAGGCCTAGTAAAAGCTGATGTTGTCGCATACATAAAGTATACTTGTACACAGTTATCAGCCAATGTGCCGTCTTTAGCTCTCCATCAGTCCCGACATAGATTGCCCTCGCACTCATCTTTCTTCTACCACGTTCCACACATTAGTCACGGACATCCATAAAAACAAACCCGGCGTACCTATCAGTTTTCCGACGACCTTCGGCTAGTGAGAGAGAGAGACACACACCAGACAATCAGACTAATTACTCAAGTCTGGCGAACATCACGAAGAAGAATCGTCACAGTCTGGAAGACTGCCGAGAGCCGCCAAGTTTTGAACTCGGATTCCACTCGCAGATCAAGTTTACCCCGTGCTCTACCATAATTAGAATGATTATCTCGGCCTCCGACTTTTCTCTTGTTGCTCTTAATATATTCTTATGCACTCGTAGTTTCTAAACTAACGTTTATAAAGTGGCAAGTGATTGCGTCTTGAGACATGGTGACTCTGGAAGAGCTGTACACATTGACAAAGCCTGAAGAATGTAGATAAGATTGAAACTGAATATATATACACACACATATATATGTATGTATATATATATATATATATATATATATATATATATATATATATATATATATATATATATATATATATATATAATTATGTTTAGACTTTCTTCTTCGTGTGACGTCCATGGATCATACTCATTACATGTAAACAGCACAGGTTAAAAAATAAATAAAAAACAATAAAAAATCAATCTATTGAATTTTTACTTAACATCTGTTATTCTGTTTTCTCTCTGTGTCTGCCTGTCCGTTTTTCTCTCCCTGCTTATTTCCACTGTAACTCTCTCTTTCTCTCCATTACTTCTCTCTTCACCCCCCCCCCCCCCACCCCTGTCTTTCTCGCACCCTCGTCACTTGCCTCCCTCAGACAGACAGATTGCCACAACATCAGGGGAAAGTAGATTCATATTACATTCATGCCGATTAATATTACCATTGTCAGCAAAACTAACCTCAAAGTTATTGCTTCTTCAAAGTAGAAGATTATTAAAGAAGAGAGAGGAGGGAGGGAGAGAGAGAAAGAGAGAGAGAGAGAGAGAGAGAGAGAGAGAGAGAGAGAGAAAGAGAGAGATAGATAGAGAGAGAGGGGGAGGGAGGCGGAGAGATAAAGAGAGCAAGGCAAATATTTTTTTTTTCAAAAAAAGCATGTTAGATAGACAGAGAGACTAAGAGTACAAAGACACAGTGAGAAAGAGGGTAACAGGGAAAAGTGAGGCGAGAGAGAGAGAGAGAGAGAGAGAGAGAGAGAGAGAGAGAGAGAGAGAGAGAGAGAGAGAGAGAGAGAGAGAGAGAGAGAGAGAGAGAGAGAGAGAGAGAGAGAGAGAGAGAGAGAGAGAGAGAGAGAGAGAAAGAGGGAGACTTTGACCTAGACTGAGAGATACATGTAGATAGAGGTAGAGAAAGAGCACGAGAAAGTAAAGTAATGGTAGAGAGAGAGATAGGGAGAAAAAAGGGGGGAGGGGAGAGCGAGACAGATCAATGGGTAGGTAGTCTAGTTGGAGAAACAGTATGCGCAATGCTTAACGTTGAAAAGTGAGGGTGTGAGTAGGAAAAGTTCGGAGGAGAGAGAGAGAGAGAGAGAGAGAGAGAGAGAGAGAGAGAGAGAGAGAGAGAGAGAGAGAGAGAGAGAGAGAGAGAGAGAGAGAGAGAGAGAGAGAGAGAGAGAGAGAGAGAGAGAGAGAGAGAGAGAGAGAGTTCGGAGAAACAGTATGCGCAATGCTTAACGTTGAAAAGTGAGGGTGTGAGTAGGAAAAGTTCGGAGGAGAGAGAGAGAGAGAGAGAGAGAGAGAGAGAGAGAGAGAGAGAGAGAGAGAGAGAGAGAGAGAGAGAGAGAACGAGAGAGAGATGGAATTTCGGGAATCATTAGATGAAGGGCTATTGTGCCTAGAGTGGGCGGGGCTAATACGATGTCACGGTAAGGGTAAGATTTATGCTTCGATCAAGCTCAAGCTTAATTTAAGCATTTTTGAATAGAAGAGATTGTTTTGACTTTGCACCCAAGCCCTGACAAGAAAGCGTTGCTCAAAGATTGATTTTTACCTCACATCCGTATGAGGTCTATAGCTTGATCTAAAATACATTTTAATTAAATGTCACAAGTTCAGTGAACAAACTCCTCTTGGTTGCCCCGCAATGCGATGCTGTTGCGTGAATGAAAAGATGCCATAATGTTACCGGCGCCATGATTGGATGGCACGGCCTGACCCAAAATAATCTCAGCCAATCAAACTTTATCTTGATTTACACATTGTTGTTGCACTGAAAACATTACCAACATGGCGGCCAACACAGACGAGGAACAATCTCTCAAGGAGTGTGAAGCTTATGTTCAAAAACATAACATTCAACAGTTACTTAAAGATTGCATTGTGCAACTGGTTGTAAACAAGCCGGAAAATCCTTTAATCTTCCTGAAGGAGCATTTTGATCGCCTAGAAAAGGTAAGTGGTAATTTACAGTTCGCCCTCTCCGTTCCTGTGTTCTCGTCCGTGCTTCTGCCTGTCAAACTTACTGCTAAGCCTACACGCCACACACAGCAAATCTATGTTATAAATCTCTAGATCTAGATCTAGATCTAGATTTCTAGATTATGGAAGATAGTCTTGATCTAAGACTAAGGGAAGGATTTTAAATCAGCTTTTAATTTAGATTTAGATTATCAAGGGTTTACTTAGCTACATTATCTGGTCTCGAATCAAACAATCCCAGATGAGTCCAGGATCTAGATCTAGCCTTTAGAACCAATTCGACGGGCTACTCCACTGATAGAATAAAAATGAAGTCAAATAATATGATAGATCTAGATCTAGATCTAGATCAAGATTTAAATGTAGATAAATTTAAAACCATTTACTAGGCATATCCTGTATAGCAAAACTTTTTGTTATATGCAATCGCTTATGTCCTCTCTCTTTGAAAAGAACAAACGAGAAAAAAACAAAAACAAACAAACCCACAAACACAAATATGACAATTTTATACTTGTATAGATTTATATAGATCTAGTCATGAAAATTAATGTTCATAAGGTTCCTTAGAAATGTTAATCCTCATAACTGGATTGACTTTGACCCCCACCCCAATCCCTTTTCATCCAAGAGTTTGATCTCAAACTAATGAAGACTGGATCTAGATTTATCTAGTTATATGGAGAACATTAAAAAAAAAAAAAAAAATCGATGTCCTGTCATTATTTATATCATACAATTTGCAATTTTGTTTGCAGCAAAATTCTCTCAACTACCTGGTAATGAACCCATGAAATTATGTCAAAGTGACCGAGACTTTTGCAAACAAATCGATTTTTTTTCTATTCAGTTGTTATAATTCACTCTTCATATCTTGTTCTTCCATTTTCTGAAATTTTCGTTATGACATATTTATTAAACCATTCCCTTAATCTTTTCGTGTATCGGCTTAACTCACTTTACGTTTTAAAATTGTGAATTTCTTAATGCATTTGATATGCTGAACACGAATAAGAAGGTTTTATTTATTGCAAATTAATACTTTTCAAGATATAAGCATTTTTGTTTTGCCCTAAATTCCCATTAAATGACAAAATTTGAATGCGTTGAGAAACTTTCAATTGTGAAGCCTAACTTGAGTTGGGCTGATATCAGCAAATTTACCGTCTTTTCCAAGCTTTAAAGAGCCAAGGTAGCTCGGTATCATTAATTTTCTATCCAGCTTTACATTTAGAGTTTCTCTTTTCCCCTATTCCTTCATAATTATTTGTGCTCAAGAGTTAAACTCAAGCAGCGACCGTGCTCGTTTCTCGCTACACGTGCCTCTGTCAACGTGAGTTACAATCTAGCTCACTCAGGTACTCTTCTTCCTCTGCCGTGACTGAGTGATCTAAGCCTACCTGTGCAGGTGTATGCACTGTGAGAGTCGTGTGCTCCTGCCTCTTGGTTATCGACACACTACACACTCTCAGTGACACAGCAGCTGCAAAAACGCGCAAGTCAACACTAATCTTGGCTAAGAATGCAGTTAGAAAATAAGATAGGCTGTTCTGTACTCAGTAGTTATCACCCCTGGGTCAAACAACAGAATCTGTGTTGAAGCGAGACCAATACTCTCTGGTGTAAGGATGTTTTGGTAGGAAGGCGACGGTGAAGAAATAAAAAAACACAACCAACAAAAAACACAAAAACAACCAAAATAATTATTATACAGATCGCCACTGTGTTTCTAAAGAGAAACAAAATCGGTGCACAACTGGGGCTCCTCTGGGATTTCCAGTTCCTTATTTTGGTGTGCATTCTCCTGTTGTTTTATCGCTTCGTTTTGCCATTTCGGGGAAAAAAATCTTTCCTTTTTCTCTTTCTCTCTCAGTCTGTGTCAAACAGTCCTCACTCCCTCTCTCCCCCTCGCTCTCTATCTCTATCTAGTGTCTCTCTTCTCTCTCCCCCCCCACCCGTCACAAAAAAAAAACCACCCTTCCCCACAGTGAGATGGAACTGTGCTCGCTGCACAATGCGGAGACGGTCTCGATCCAGTCTCATCACGATGTTTACTTTCTCCCCAAGCCAGCCTACCTGAGCCGCTCTGCTAAGCGCACGCGAATTGCAGGCATAGTTAGTTTCTGCTCACACTCCACCTACCGGCTGGAGCTTCGACAATAACGCCGCACATGGAAGGGAACGAAAAAAAAAAATAAAAAAAAAAAAAGTAACAACGAAAAAATTCCCCTGACGGCAAAGAACAACAAGACAGTGCAATTAATGGAACCCTGTCCCCTTCCATCTCCTCGCGTAAACCGGTGTGGGTTTTCCGTGAACTCCAACTCTCCTCAGCTCAATAGTGGATTGACTGTGTCCGTCCAGTGAGGGACCTCACAATCTTATAAACCACATTCCCCTCAGATAGAGATACATAGATCTAGCGTGGAGGCCGCGGACTGTCCTAGTCCTGACCTGTGGAGTTCACGAGCTAAGGAGAAATGGTTGCCCAACTTTCTGTTTACACGCGTGTTTCGATATAATTAGCATATTACACCAGGAAGAATAAAGTAATCTGTAAGCCCCCTCCCTCCCCTTTTCCGAGTTTGGCTACCTCACACATAGAGAGCAGGTCTCAAGTGTGTGTGTGTGTGTGTGTGTGTGTGTGTTTAACTGATTGTTTGATGTAGCAAAAAAATTAATCCGCTAAAATGTGATCTCACCTGCGCAACAGCCCGTCAGTGCAGGGTTAAGGGGCATGACCTATTGAACCCGTGAGCTAATTTTGACGCCAT
>JAWDGP010008032.1:45000-67500 GCA_033675545.1 Elysia crispata | reverse complement strand
GCAGTCTAGTCTAGTCCTACACAGGTTCCTGACAATGAGCCAAGACTCGTGCAGACATACAGTCTAGTCTAGTCCTACACAGGTTCCTGACAATGAGCCAAGACTCGTGCAGACATACAGTCTAGTCTAGTCCTACACAGGTTCCTGACAATGAGCCAAGACTCGTGCAGACATGCAGTCTAGTCTAGTCCTACACAGGTTCCTGACAATGAACCGAGACTCGTGCAGACATGCAGTCTAGTCTAGTCCTACACAGGTTCCTGACAATGAGCCAAGACTCGTGCAGACATACAGTCTAGTCTAGTCCTACACAGGTTCCTGACAATGAGCCAAGACTCGTGCAGACATGCCTCTAGTCTAATCCTACACAGTTTCCTGATAGAGAGCCGAGACTCGTGCAGACATACAGTCTAGTCTAGTCCTACACAGTTTCCTGACAATGAGCCAAGACTCGCAGATAGCGTCTAGCCTAGTCCTCCATTAACCCCTACTCCCGAGCCGAGACTAGCGACATACGTCTAGCCTAGTCCTCCATTAACCCCTACTCCCGAGCCGAGACTAGCGACATACGTCTAGCCTAGTCCTCCATTAACCCCTACTTCCGAGCCGAGACTAGCGACATACGTCTAGCCTAGTCCTCCATTAACCCCTACTTCCGAGCCGAGACTAGCGACATACGTCTAGCCTAGTCCTCCATTAACCCCTACTCCCGAGCCGAGACTAGCGACATACGTCTAGCCTAGTCCTCCATTAACCCCTACTCCCGAGCCGAGACTAGCGACATACGTCTAGCCTAGTCCTTCATTAACCCCTACTCCCGAGCCGAGACTAGCGACATACGTCTAGCCTAGTCCTCCATTAACCCCTACTCCCGAGCCGAGACTAGCGACATACGTCTAGCCTAGTCCTCCATTAACCCCTACTTCCGAGCCGAGACTAGCGACATACGTCTAAGTCTAGTCTTCCATTAACCCCTACTTCCGAGCCGAGACTAGCGACATACGTCTAAGTCTAGTCTTCCATTAACCCCTACTCCCGAGCCGAGACTAGCGACATACGTCTAGCCTAGTCCTCCATTAACCCCTACTTCCGAGCCGAGACTAGCGACATACGTCTAGCCTAGTCCTCCATTAACCCCTACTTCCGAGCCGAGACTAGCGACATACGTCTAAGTCTAGTCTTCCATTAAACCTTGTTCGCGAGCCTTGTCCTCCACAGAATGCAGCCTTCAAAATCCCCTTTTTTCGCTTAATGCCATCGGACTTTTCCTAAAAAAACTGATAGGAATAGAAGAGTGCAAAGGTATGTCGAGATGAATGGTGTCCTGAAATCCGGAAGATTCAATTTAGATTTTTATTTCTCTATTTGATTTCTCCGTTTCTTTTCTTTTCTTTTTTTTTTTTTAAAGATTGTAAGAACTGCTGCATATATATGTTTCTCTGGTTATTTTAGAAAAAATTTGCCAACGAAGAGGAAAGATTTTTTTTTCAGCCTGAGGCAGGCTTGCGAGTTTTAACACCCTACAAGATTTTGTTTATCAGATAATGCAATCAATTCATGGGATTTGCTGATGGAAAAGAAGCCATAAGAAGAATGTGATACAAACAGTAGCTTGTGAATTTAACATCTCGAAACGCTGAGTTTCTTCCTAACTTAGCATCTCTCTGAGTCAGCTGGGAACTGGTATGTGTGTGTGTGTGTGTGAGAGAGAGATAGAGATAGATAGATAGATAGAGAGAGAGAGAGAGAGAGAGAGAGAGAGAGAGAGAGAGAGAGAGAGATTGAGAGAGCGAGCAACATGAAAAGAGAGGAAGGAAGAGCTAGAGAAAGAGAGAACAAGAGAGAGAGAGAGAAAGAGAGAGAAAGATGGAAAATGGAAAGACAGGAAGGAGGACCTAGAGAAAGAGAGAGCAAGAGAGAGAATGAAAAAAGAGGAAGGAAGAGCTAGAGAAAGGGAGAGCAAGAGAGAGAATGAAAAAAGAGGAAGGAAGAGCTAGAGAATGATAGAGCAAGAGAGAGAGAGAGAGAGAGAGAGAGAGAGAGAGAGAGAGAGACAGAGAGAGAGAGAGAGAGAGAGAGAGAGAGAGAGAGAGAGAGAGACAGAGAATGAAAAGAGAGGAAGGAAGACCTAGAGAAAGAGAGAGAAAGAGAGAGACAAAGAGAGACAGAGACGAGTGTGTCAGTGTCCACTTCAACTCCTGAGCAGTGCTTCCCTGTTCCGCCAATCTTCCAAAGAAGCAGACGACTCCGTGTTTTGACAGGGCTTGTGAGGTCCCCGCCAGTCTGACAGGTTTCTTAATCAGATGGGTTGACACCCGTCATTCCGGGAGACTCGTCAAGTGGTCTGTACGTACGTCAGTCTGTCTCCTCCCTCCCTCCTCAGCGCACCGTGTCAGTGATCGTCTTTAGACTTGAGCGGTTGATTAGACAAGTAAAAACTGAGATTGAGGGGAAAAAAAGAAAAGAAAACAAAAAACAAAGAAAACGTCGAAAAATAGACGAGTCTGGCATTAAACTGGGACACTTGCGGCGTTTGAAAAGATCAAGAGAGGGGGAGAGAGATCATGAGAGAGATAGAGAGAGAAGGAGAGAGATAGAGAGAGAGAGAAGAGAGAGAGAGCGAGAGAGAGAGAGAGAGAGAGAGAGAGAGAGAGAGAGAGAGAGAGAGAGAGAGAGAGAGAGAAAAGGCGAGATGGAGAAAGAGTATATTCGTTTTCCTTTGTGTCTATTTTGTCGTTTGCGAATCTTGTACGCATTAACTGATTAAAGACCACACGATCAGTTTTTTACCATCTTAATAGTTGAACCTACAACTGGAAGTAGACCTTCGTTGAACCCAGATCAAGCTCCACATCATCAGAAGAAGTGAGTTACTTTGATCATCAACAACGGGTGTCCTGTTCCGGCAGCCACAATAACGATGGTGTGCAAAATATGGTCTTTCTTGCTTTGGTACCATAGTAAACGACGTGATGTGCAAAATATGGTCTTTCTTGCTTTGGTACCATAGTAAACGACGTGATGTGCAAAATATGGTCTTTCTTGCTTTGGTACCATAGTAAACGACGTGATGTGCAAAATATGGTCTTTCTTGCTTTGGTACCATAGTAAACGACGTGATTAATGCAAAATATGGTCTTTCTTGCTTTGGTACCATAGTAAACGACGTGATGTGCAAAATATGGTCTTTCTTGCTTTGGTACCATAGTAAACGACGTGATGTGCAAAATATGGTCTTTCTTGCTTTGGTACCATAGTAAACGACGTGATGTGCAAAATATGGTCTTTCTTGCTTTGGTACCATAGTAAACGACGTGATGTGCAAAATATGGTCTTTCTTGCTTTGGTACCATAGTAAATGACGTGATGTGCAAAATATGGTATTTCTTGCTTTGGTACCATTGTAAACGACGTGATGTGCAAAATATGGTCTTTCTTGCTTTGGTACCATAGTAAACGACGTGATGTGCAAAGTATGGTTTTTCTTGCTTTGGTACCATAGTAAACGACGTGATGTGCAAAGTATGGTCTTTCTTGCTTTGGTACCATAGTAAACGATGTGATGTGCGTTTCCTTTAAGGAAAAAAAAAGAGTCCTTTAAGTTTTACTGTTTCTTTCTCTCCCTCTCTGTCTCTGTCGCTCTCTTTCTCGGTCTATCTCCCTCTCACTGTCCCTCTCACTCTCTGTCTTTCTCTTCTCTCCCTCTCTCTCCGTATCTTTTTCTTTTCTCCCTCTCTCAGTCTCTCTCCTTGTCTTTCTCTTCTCTCCCTCTGCCTGTCTATCTATCTATCTGTCTCCCCCCCCTCTCTCTCTATCTCTCTCTGTTTATCTCTTATCTATTCGACCTTTTGCTAATGGACGTTCATTTCTATGCCGCTGATTTCTTACATATTTTTTAAAGATGTATGCGTGGGAGTGGGCGTTGTTCGATAGCAGATCCTTCTCTCTTTGTCTTCCTCGAAATCCCAGGGTAAAGGGAAATAAAAATCTTGTTTTTTTTTTTCTGCAAGTCCTCAGGTCATTACCTAGATTCTAGAGAGCGCTCAACTTCTCCAAACTCATTCCACGTAAACAAACGGTTAATCTGACTGACCGCTGGTCAGCTGGAAACCGCGTGATAGACTAGAAGAACGATATCACGTTTCAGAATGATTCTAAACAGGGTTTCGGTTTATAATAAACTCTTTGTTCGAGAACACGTCTATATCTGTTATTTTTTTTTTTTAAATCCAACTCGAAACCTGGGATTGAAGTGGTCTGCGAGAGTAAAAGGAGACAAGAATGTCACGTCTCAGAATGGTTCTAAAAGCAACATTTCATTTTATATTAGACTTTTTTTTTTTCGAAGACATTCCTAAAACTGTTATCTTTTTATCCAGTTCGAATTTTTTTTTAGATAGAAATACATGTAGTCCCTGAGAGAATAAGTTTAAAAAAATGTCAAGTCTCAAAATGTTTCCACTCAGCATTTCAGTTTATAAATTAGACTGTTCTTTCGAAAACACCCCCATGTCTATCTTTTTATCTAATTCAAAAATTTTGGATGTAAATAGTCCGCGAGAAAGAAATAAGTTTAAAATATCTCGTTTAAAAAATTTTCCATGCAACGTTTTAGTTTTGGCGGCTTTAGTTTGGAACCTACACCTGCATGTACATGTATTATTATAAGTTTGTCCAATTCGAAATCTGGGATAGATATTGGCCGTGGGAGAAAATGTTTAAACCCAGCTAGTTGTAAACAAGTAATAATTTTTTTTCTTAAATCTATATCCAAACAAAATGTCTCTGTATTTAGCTACATGTATGCTCGTTTGTTTGATATAGCCTGTTCACAGAACATTGATCTTAGACTTATCGAAAATATCATCGTAGGAAAGAATGGAACTCAAGGGCCGCAACGGTATGTTCTTGCTGATATCACTGTCAGAGCAAGCGCTCTAACTCCAAAACCACCTGCGTTCCTTCATCGACATACATAACTTGTATTTAGAACAAAAATAATGTACAAAACTTGTATATAGAACGAAAAAAAATGTACAAAACTTGTATTTCGAACAAAAAAAAAAATGTACAAAACTTGTATTTCGAACAAAAAAAAAGTACAAAACTTGTATCTAGAAGAAAAAAATGTACAAAATTTGTATTTAGAACAAAAAAATGTACAAAACTTGTGTCTAGAACAAAAAAAAGTACAAACTTTGTATCTAGAACAAAAAAATGTACAAAACTTGTATTTAGAACAAAAAAATGTACAAAACTTGTATTTAGAACCAAAAAATGTACAAAAGTTGTATTTAGAACAAAAAAATGTACAAAACTTGTATCTAGAACAAAAAAAAATGTACAAAACTTGTATTTAGAACAAAACAATGTACAATACTTGTATCTAAAACACAAAAAATGTACAAAACTTGTATTTAGAACAAAACAATATACAAAACTTGTATTTAGAACAAAAAAATGTACAAAACTTGTATTTAGAACCAAAAAATGTACAAAACTTGTATTTAGAACAAAAAAATGTACAAAACTTGTATCTAGAACAAAAAAAATGTACAAAACTTGTATTTAGAACAAAAAAATGTACAATACTTGTATCTAGAACAAAAACAAAAAAAAATGTACAAAACTTGTATTTAGAACCAAAAAAATGTACAAAACTTGTATTTAGAACAAAAAAATGTACAAAACTTGTATTTAGAACAAAAAAATGTACAAAACTTGTATCTAGAACAAAAAAAATGTACAAAACTTGTATTTAGAACAAAAAAATGTACAATACTTGTATCTAGAACAAAAACAAAAAAAAAATGTACAAAACTTGTATTTAGAACCAAAAAAATGTACAAAACTTGTATTTAGAACAAAAAAATGTACAAAACTTGTATTTAGAACAAAAAAATGACGTTAAAGGAACAGAAACAAGGAAGAAAGACAAGACAACCTTAACACGCGGTTCAAGTGTTGTTTCATGTAAAAGAAAACATGAGTGTTCAAAATTTCCTGCTACTGTTTTGGACGAAGCCCCATTATATGACGCTATTTTAGAATTGTAAATCGCAGCCTTTAGCCCTGCAGAGCGGCGGAAGACCTTCTCAACTTCACTCATACACGAAATGCCAATTTTCAAATTGACATTTTGACGAATTGAGTCCAAGCCGACGTGTGATATGCGAGAGAGAGACAGAAGCCTCTTATCTCAGAGCCACCAGGCACAGATTCACAGCCAAACCATAATACATTCATTATTATGTAAGAGATTAATTGGTTCGTGGCGGGAATCAGGATGTGTGACGTCATACACCAAGGGCATCCCTCGCATCCTGCCCATGTGTAGTTATGAGAAAGGCGTCTAAATATATCACAGACATCTAAAATCCATCAAACTGATCAATTAAGATAACTGCTATAATTCGGCTCATTTTTTTAATTCCTATTTGAGAATGACGGACCAGTGTATTCGAAAGATTTAAAAAAAAAAAAAAAAAAAAAAAGAACAAGCAAATGCGGGTTTCCATTCATGCGTACATTTACCGCGCGATTAGGCATAGATCAATTTTTTCCCCTCAGAACACCTAATGAAGTATACGGGCGTCTTTGTTTCCCACTTCTAAAATAAAATTCAGAGAGTGACCATTTGTGGTTGAAAGTGCACATGTATTATCGTTTGTTGCGCATGCCTCAAACCGCATTATTTTGGTGCACCAAGGCAGGACATTGCTAAAGCTTTGTTGAGTTTCTCGCAAGTTCGAAGTAAGCTGTAATTGGATTTGTTCGCAAATCTTTCCGTCAGGGTAACAATTACCAGCTGGTTAATGTTCTTCGCCACAGATCTGAACTGCTAGTCTAGAGAAAGGAACACTGAAACGATTGTTATTTAGCATGATGCGTTTACGCGGCACGTTTTTAGCTCTGTGAACGCCATGGGAAAGCACCTTAAAGAATTTCTCTCACTGTCAACACCATAGGAAAGAGGCCCTGGAGAACTTCTCGTGCTGTCAACTCCATGGAAAAGGACCTTAAAGAGTTATTCGCGCTGTCAACCCAACGGAAAAGTGCCCCGAAGAATTTCTTCTCTGTTTACAAAAGTAACTGTTTAAATGTGATTTCGAAAAGAAATAAAAAAAGTAACGAGTTGCTTAAGACTGTCACAAGGAGGTCAACACAGAGAAACACAAGTCTGTATTGGTAAGATGTAGACCAACCGCTGATGCTTGCAGCATGCCGACACAGACACTGTAGATCACTTGATGTGGAAACTTTTTTACCCAGTGGTCGGTGACAAACATGGCGAAGACAATATTTACCGTTACAAGTCTACATTGAGGCGCTGGCCATCGAGTTGACCCAAGTTTAACTAGTATACCACAGCAGTCGGTTTTTGGTTGAATTCCCGAATGCGTAATGTTACGTTGACGCAACTTTTTACTATCAATCTATCGATCGATGTCAGAAATGTTCACAATTTTAGCGCAGTAATTTTCTTGAGGTTTGTAAACATTTCTCCCCGGCAAGGTCGTTATTTTCAGGTTTTTGTTGTTACTTTCAGATTGGTGTCAGTATATGCCTTTTCTTCCTCTAGTTTTTTTTTTTAATATTTATTGTTAATCCAAACCAATCAATTATCTTTTTATTTTATTTTTTTTTTCATCGATCTCTCAATGTTTTCATCTTGCAATATATACAATTCTTCAATAATGATCGACCGGAGCAGAGTACAAAAAATAATTTCTTCTACCCGGCCATAGCGAGCTTTCCCTGTCAAAGCCAAAGACTTTTTCATCTCACACCCGCTCCACTTCTTCTTGCCTCTTTGCCACCGACAAAATGGCAATAACAAATCGGAAGAGCAAACAGTTTGAATTAAAAAAAAAAAAAAAATTAGATTTCCGTACAAAGTTTTGTTGCGTGATTCTTCAATCTACACGCTCTTCTTTGCATTCAGAACAAGATGTAGATCTAATCACAATCTCCCTGGACCCCTTACTTGATCTGATCATCTCTTTTCTCGTCACGGGCGCCGGCAAGTTCGTGCATCACAATCTGCTGGAGGTTCTCGTCTGCCCAACCCTAGCACATTGTCTTGCCTCCCGGCTCCATTGAATCCGCAGCCATTTATTTCTGATCCTTTCTTCTCTCTTCTCATCCACTCGCATTAATTTTGTCAGCTTTTCTCTAAAATCCACCGGAACTTCCGGTTTGTCCATGTTTATGCCAGTGTCCCGCCCTGCCCGGCCGTGTACCGTGTGGGCTCGACAAGAGTGTATACACTATTCGTGTCATGCGAGGCCCTCGTCAACATTGATTTGGCTGCGGCAATGAAATCAGCATAGACCTGGTTTGGATTCTGTATCATCATCTCCCTTCACATCCGAATCTCTGATTGTAAAGAAGGGGGGGGGGGGAGTCAGGACCTGCCTGGTTTGTGTTGACATCCACACCATCTTTCTCTGCTCTCTCTCTCTCTCTCTCTCTCTCTCTCTCTCTCTCTCTCTCTCTCTCTCTCTCTCTCTCTCTCACTCACTCTCTCTCTCTCTCTCTCTCTCTCTCTCTCACTCACTCTCTCTCTCTCAATCCATCCATTGTACAGAACCTTTAGTTGAATGATATCAGAGTGTACTGTAGAAGAACACTCTTGTATTGGATATACCAGTGTATATATATATATATGCATGTGTGTGTATATATATATATATATATATCATGTATTATGTGAAATATAATCGGATCAAAATTAAGCATTCTTAGTCTACCTTCTCGTTTTTTACTTTCATTTTCATCTTACACAACCCTAACTCTGTCTCTCTCTCTCTCTCTCTCTCTCTCTCTCTCTCTCTCTCTCTCTCTCTCTCTCTCTCTCCCTCCCTTTCTCTGTCTGTTTGTTTGTCTGTCTCTCTTTCTCTCCCGGTCATATTCCCCTCTCTGCCTTTCTCTTTATCTGGACGCTCACCATTTTCACTCACACCGATCTCTCGTCCACGCCCCCCCCCCCCTTCTCTCTCTCTCTCTCTCTCTCTCTCTCTCTCTCTCTCTCTCTCTCTCTCTCTCTCTCTTTCTCTATGGTGAACTCTGACATGTTAAATTCATTCTCTCCAAAGGTAAAACGAACCAGTCAACCATTGACGGTATTCAGATGCCGGCGACTAAATCGACGAGGCTAGGCAGATTTGCGCTGCACGATTTCCCATCTAAATCTTGTCTCTCTTTTATTTCCTCAACATCTTTAGGCCTGTCTATGCCTCTGTCCTTCTCCCTCTCCCTCTCATTTTGTTTCTATGACGCTTTCCTTTCTCTAATTTCTTCGCCATGAGCTAGCTCTCAATCTTTTTCATATCTTGTCTCTGACTTTTTTGTCTGTCTTTCATTTCCCTCTCCTCCTTATCCTATCGTTTCCATTCTATCACACCCCTCTCTTTCTCTATCCCATTCTATCACACCCCTCTCTTTCTCTATCCCATTCTATCACACCCCTCTCTTTCTCTATCCCATTCTATCACACCCCTCTCTTTCTCTATCCCATTCTATCACACCCCTCTCTTTCTCTATCCCATTCTATCACACCCCTCTCTTTCTCTATCCCATTCTATCACACCCCTCTCTTTCTCTATCCCATTCTGTCATACCCCTCTCTTTCTCTATCCCATTCTATTCTTTCTCTATCCCATTCTATCACACCCCTCTCTTTCTCTATCCCATTCTATCACACCCCTCTCTTTCTCTATCCCATTCTGTCATACCCCTCTCTTTCTCTATCCCATTCTATTCTTTCTCTATCCCATTCTATCACACCCCTCTCTTTCTCTATCCCATTCTATCACACCCCTCTCTTTCTCTATCCCATTCTGTCATACCCCTCTCTTTCTCTATCCCATTCTATCACACCCCTCTCTTTCTCTATCCCATTCTATCACACCCCTCTCTTTCTCTATCCCATTCTATCACATCCCTCTCTTTCTCTATCCCATTCTATCACACCCCTCTCTTTCTCTATCCCATTCTCTCCATACTCTCTTTCCCTCCTTCATCCTAAAAGGAAAAAAACAAAAACTACCAAAAACCTTAACCCTGAACCCTAGCACTTATATCGCAGATTTGGATGTAGACTTGGCGTCCATCCACCGAAACTAGCCACTCCACCCACCCCCCCAGTAATGACAAGTTTTCATTGATGAGCCCTTGGGACTGGGGACCGAGAGATCTTTTAGGGAGGAGTGGGGGGATGTGGGTGGGAGTCAGTCGTCTGCCCTTCCATAATCTGGATAAACGTCCTGGTGTGCCAGTCTGGCAGTGTGTACTCCATGCTGTTTGGATCTAAATGCTCTATACCGGGCACAGCAGAGCCCAGCAGATGGTGCGTGCATGGAGCTCTTAAGTTCTAGTCCTAGCACATCATGACTGGTGTGTGGATTACAGAGGCAAGAATCACTACACAGAGAGAGAGAGAGAGAGAGAGAGAGAGAGAGAGAGAGAGAGAGAGAGAGAGAGAGAGAGAGAGAGAGAGAGAGAGAGAGAGAGAGAGAGAGAGAGAGAGAGAGAGAGAGAGAGAGAGAGAGAGAGAGAGAGAGAGAGAGAGAGAGAGAGAGAGAGAGAGAGAGAGTTATCACTGAATAATGCAGAAGAGCGGCTCGAAGTTCTAGATTCTGTTTGTGTTATATGTCGCTGCTAAACACAGTGAATGCACCCAGCTGCTTCCGGGTGGTCTATAACAACGATCATTTCGGGCTAATGGTTTTAATATTCACTTTCGGTGGCTTCTAAATGGGCTTTAGTTGTTGAAAATACCAGAATGATGGTGGGAGCCTTAAAAGAATCTAATTTTGAATTAAAAAACTCACCTTGATCTTTGGAAAGTTCAAAGTTGTGGGGAAGCAGGAAAAACGGAAAGCCTCTCCTACATGTGTGTGAGTAGTAATGTTGCGAGTGAGTGATTTTGGCCTTAGTTGCTGAGAATCCCAGGATATCATGAAATAGTCTCGTTTCAAATTTGAGACATTTAGACCTCACAGAGCAGTAAACTACTCGCGTGTGGGTAATTTTGGCTTGATCGCTCCGTGGTTTTTCGGTTTGAATTGGCCTCTCTATGTTGGGTATCGATTGATCGTTTCTGAAAGGCTGCCGCTTTACAGGCCCACAGTGGAGTCTGGAACCCAGAATCTACACCAGTGATGCTGGAAACAGCAGTCTGTGAACCGTAACCAGATAGAGATAGAGAGAGATACGTTCGCCACAGGCTCTTGTTGTATAGAGTGTAAGATAGCTTGAGTCCCCGCTGTGTCCTCTTCAATGAAGTATATGATAGCTTAATTCCTCGCGGTGTTTTTTTTTCTTCATATTTATAGTGTAGGATAGCTTGCTACATCGCAGTGTCTCTTCACATAAAGTGTTAGATAGCTTGCTTACTCGCAGTGTCTTTTCACGTAAAGTGTTAGATAGCTTGCTACATCGCAGTGTCTCTTCACATAAAGTGTTAGATAGCTTGCTACATCGCAGTGTCTCTTCACATAAAGTGTTAGATAGCTTGCTACATCGCAGTGTCTCTTCACATAAAGTGTTAGATAGCTTGCTCACTCGCTTGCTACATCGCAGTGTCTTTTCACGTAAAGTGTTAGATAGCACATGTCTCTTCAAAGTGTTAGATAGCTTGCTACATCGCAGTGTCTCTTCACATAAAGTGTTAGATAGCTTGCTACATCGCAGTGTCTCTTCACATAAAGTGTTAGATAGCTTGCTACATCGCAGTGTCTCTTCACATAAAGTGTTAGATAGCTTGCTACATCGCAGTGTCTCTTCACATAAAGTGTTAGATAGCTTGCTCACTCGCAGTGTCTTTTCACGTAAAGTGTTAGATAGCTTGCTCACTCGCAGTGTCTTTTCACATCAACTGTTTGATAGCTTGTTACCTCGCAGTGTTTTATTTCATAAAGTGTGAGATAGCTTGATTTCTCGCAGTGTCTTGTTACATGCAGTGCAGGATAGCTTGATTTCTCGCAGTGTTTTATTTTATTAAGTGTGAGATAGCTTGATTTCTCGCAGTGTTTTATTTCATAAAGTGTGAGAGAGCTTGTTACCTCGCAGTGATTTATTTCATAAAGTGTGAGATAGCTTGATTTCTCGCAGTGTTTTATTTCATAAAGTGTGAGATAGCTTGTTACCTCGCAGTGTTTTATTTCATAAAGTGTGAGATAGCTTGATTTCTCGCAGTGTTTTATTTCATAAAGTGTGAGATAGCTTGTTACCTCGCAGTGTTTTATTTCATAAAGTGTGAGATAGCTTGTTACCTCGCAGTGTTTTATTTCATAAAGTGTGAGATAGCTTGTTACCTCGCAGTGTTTTATTTCATAAAGTGTGAGATAGCTTGTTACCTCGCAGTGTTTTATTTCATAAAGTGTGAGATAGCTTGTTACCTCGCAGTGTTTTATTTCATAAAGTGTGAGATAGCTTGTTACCTCGCAGTGTTTTATTTCATAAAGTGTGAGATAGCTTGTTACCTCGCAGTGTTTTATTTCATAAAGTGTGAGATAGCTTGTTACCTCGCAGTGTTTTATTTCATAAAGTGTGAGATAGCTTGTTACCTCGCAGTGTTTTTTTACACGCAGTGCAGGATAGCTTGCATCCTCGCAGTGTCTTTTCAAATAAAGTGTTAAACAGCTTGCCTACCTCGCAATGTGTTTTCATATAAAGTGTAGGAAACCTTAATTTCTTCCGTGTCTTTACTATACGTGAAGTGTAGGATAGCTAGATTTCCTATGATGTCTTGTAACATAAAGTGTTAGATAACCAGCTTCCTCGCAGTGTCTTTTCACATAAAGTGTTAGATAACCAGCTTCCTCGCAGTGTCTTTTCACATAAAGTGTTAGATAACCAGCTTCCTCGCAGTGTCTTTTCACATAAAGTGTTAGATAGCCAGCTTCCTCGCAGTGTCTTTTCACATAAAGTGTTAGATAGCCAGCTTCCTCGCAGTGTCTTTTCACATAAAGTGTTAGATAACCAGCTTCCTCGCAGTGTCTTTTCACATAAAGTGTTAGATAACCAGCTTCCTCGCAGTGTCTTTTCACATAAAGTACTAGATAACCAGCTTCCTCGCAGTGTCTTTTCACATAAAGTGTTAGATAGCCAGCTTCCTCGCAGTGTCTTTTCACATAAAGTGTTAGATAGCCAGCTTCCTCGCAGTGTCTTTTCACATAAAGTGTTAGATAACCAGCTTCCTCGCAGTGTCTTTTCACATAAAGTGTTAGATAGCCAGCTTCCTCGCAGTGTTTTTTTTAAATAAGTGTGGGATAGCTTGATTGTATTCAAGTTGACGTTTGATACCTTGCCGAAGTCATCCCAGATGGAAACACCAGGCTACTCCTGCCCTTAAACATAGATCTCTCCCTCTACATCATGGCGAAACAGTCTCCCTGCGACATACGTGATTTTTTGCAAATTTTCCAGTCCCAGGTACCGTGTTTTAATTGGTTCTATTCACATGCGACCGGCTATAATGAAGCATTTGTTCCGCAAAGGTCCGTGATTCTAACTGCGCTGCCGTTAATCAAACTCTTTCAAGTTTTGAGGGTAGTTACAATATTGGTTCTTTGTCAAACTATAATGAGGTTGGCGTGTCTTGAAGATAATTGTGGCCGCAATACTAGTGAAATGATATGCACAAAAGTCTATACACCGACTTCACTAGATTCGCTTGGGGATTTACTATCTATCTCGTGAAGGCGATCATTTCTCTTGCAGTCTCTGCTCCTCCTCCTCCCCCCTCCTCCTTCTCTTCTTCTTCTTCTTCTTCTTCTTCTTCTTCTCCTCCTCCTCCTCCTCCTCCTCTGTCTGTCTGCCTGGCTGTCTGTTTGTCTCTCTCTCTCTCTCTCTCTCTCTCTCTCTCTCTCTCTCTCTCTCTCTCTCTCTCTCTCTCTGCTCTGAAACAATGTATTGTTCTCATTGTATGGAAAATCGATTAAAACAAAATTCACGTACATTCTCTTAGACTGAGTATACTATCGAAATCATACAAATATGGGGGTAAAAAAACGTATTAATATCTCGGGACTAAAAATTTATAAGAAAATGTTTTCTTCAATACAATGGACTGTTTTGAGGAAATGTCAACAATTTGATCGTCCATGCGTCACAATAATGTTATGACGGGTTGATGGGTTTATGTTCTTGTTCTGTTCGTCCCCGACAATCTGTGTTGTACATTCCGCGGGGAGACACGCTCGACCTGGGCATCAAGTTCTTCCTAGACACAGTAGGAGTTCCTTAAGATGGAGTGAGGTAGATAGAAATATATACAGAGAGAGAGAGAGAGAGAGAGAGAGAGAGAGAGAGAGAGAGAGAATAGAGAGTATGAAGGTCAGAGAGAGATTAAGAGAGAGAGGAAGAGGGAACAGAGATAGAGAGAGCAAAAGAGATAAGGTACAGAGAGAGAGAGAGAGAGAGAGAGAGAGAGAGAGAGAGAGAATAGAGAGTATGAAGGTCAGAGAGAGATTAAGAGAGAGAGGAAGAGGGAACAGAGATAGAGAGAGCAAAAGAGATAAGGTACAGAGAGAGAGAGAGAGAGAGAGAGAATAGAGAGTATGAAGGTCAGAGAGAGATTAAGAGAGAGAGGAAGAGGGAACAGAGATAGAGAGAGCAAAAGAGATAAGGTACAGAGAGAGAGAGAGAGAGAGAGAGAGAGAGAGAGAGAGAGAGAGAGAGAGAGATAGCGACAAAGAAAGCTATAGAGAGATAGATAGATAGATAGAAAGAGACAGACAGAGAGTTCGAAGGAGACAGATAGATAGTTAGACAGACAGACAGAGAGAAAACTTGATTGTCTTAAAGACTGAGGCTCATAGAATATTCAAGCGAGTGGAAGAGTAGTGGCTGAGCGCTGGCTCCAGACAGTCGTGGCCAGGGGTCTGCTGGGAGCCAGCAGGAGCCAGCAGTAGCAGCCATCATTGACCTACAGACTCTGATCAGAATGTCGGAAGGTTGGGTCAGCTTAACCGTGGCTGGAGGGCCATCTGAGAGGGACTTAGTCCCCTGTGTGGGACGGATTTGTGGGGCAGACGATCGATCGCTGAAACAGCCAAGCAAGCAGTCAACCAACCAATCAAGCAATCAACCAACCTACGTACCATCAAATCAACTAGTCAACCAACCAAACAGCTTACCAACTGACAAACTAGTCAACCAGCCAAACTACCAACCATGAAACCAACGTACCTGTCAGCCAACGAACCAACCTGTCAACCAACCTACTAAACAACAAACCAACCTACCAGTCCACCAACCAACCAACCCACCAACCAGTTGATCAACCATCTAAATAAGCAAGCAAGCAACCCACCAATCACTCAATGCAGCCATAATTATATTTGTCCAAAGTGATGGGAAAATTGATAATCATGGAAAAAAATGGCCGTCCCTTAATCCAATATTACAAGTGACTTCCTTTTTTTTTTGCAAAACTACATCCCCAACTTAACATTGACCATTCTTTCGGCAGTTAAAGAAAAAAAAAAGTGGAAACACTAGGGCCAACCGAGCTGTCTTGGTATCTTGGTCTCAATATTTCGTGAGAAGTTTTTTCGTTCACTCGATAAAACCCTGATGATATTTTTCTTCAGACGAAAATTCCCGCCATCTTGTTATTGAGTCTTAACTCCTAACGGACGTCTTTCCTTCGTATTTCGCATGGCGTGTCTCATCAAAGGTGCGTGATTACAAGATAGAAAAACCCCTACAGGAAGCAGCCTAAAGCCAGTTTCCTCGGGTGTTCTCTAGTGAGAAAAGTCCGGATTTTCCCTGTTCGGTACGTGAGCTGCCGCATCTAGAACGTACACACCACAGGTTAATGAGGACACGATAACCCGTGGTGCAGATCTTCACAGCGGGAGTTTAGGATGGCTGGCTGTAGTCAGCGTCAGATAGATCTAGATCTAGTCCTCTCAGGGGATAGTTTCGACTTTGTGAACCATATGAGTAGTTAACTATTTTTTTTTGTGTGTAAAACCCAGATCTTTTTACTGATTAAAAACAACAACAACAACAACAACAAAACATTCATTATGGTGTAGGTTTAGATAACTGCGCGGTTTAGAATTTCCGCAAGGCAGTGCACTTTTATGCACTTCATGCGAAAATTCGAAGCTGTTAATAAGCGTTTAAGATGATCTAAAAACAGATTGGGAAATTACATAATCAGCCGATTACCTTTATTATAGTTGGGTGTCGTTTTGCGAGGCCACTACTAGTTCGACTGTTTCCCTAGGATTAGGTTGCACTAAATATCATCTCATGCTGAGCAAGTAGTCGTCTTCATGACGGGAAAATTATTGATAATTATGTCCTCAAAATTTAGTGTTTTTTTTTCTTTTTTCATTCTTTCTTCCCTTTTTTTTTTAAAATCCGTAAAGGGTTGATTATTCTGATGTCGGAGCTTTAGACTTTTCCATTTCCACCCTGATAAAGAATGTTGATCTTATTCCTCTAGCAAGTATTTCACCTCAGAATGAAAAACGAGAAAGTTCTTAGAATCTAAAGTTTCTATTCTCCACTCAGACAGTGTAAGTCATCCACCGAGCCTGCAGCATTTCGCAACATAACACGACTTTGAAGCCCACTGGTTCTTGCCTGCGGACTTCATTTTGGACACCTTGTCAGCTGATAATTACGGCGGAAGTGGGGCGCTTTTCCGATTCCCCACCCCCTACCCCTACCGTGAAACTAACTGCATCAACACGCGATATCCGTTACTGCTGGGCGTGAGGTGGCGTGAGGTTTCCAGTCTCCCCGTGGCTTGCGGGCAGACGATACGAGTCGAGGTGTTGCTGGAGCCGGAACCTCCCCATGGTCTCCTGGAACACCTCGCCCTCTTCTCTCTCTCTCTAGAGGCTCCTCACGCTATTGAAGGAAATGAGTCGACACGATCATACGCTTTAATGGCGGCTGGTGCTTGATACATTTCTCTAGATCTAGATCTCAGGCCTCGCGATAAATAGAATAACACTAAAAAAATTAAAAAAAAAAAAAATTAAACGGAACAAAATCTTGCGATATGTGTCCGCTCCACCGCATCCAATGTGCGAGTAGAGTGCGACGTTCTCCTGGGAATGGTTGTCGTTGCATGTCTGTCTGTCTGTCTGTCTGTCTGTCTGTGTGCGTGTTATGTATCGGGTCAATGTTTTTAATCGAGTGGAAAGGTCACAGTGAACGTTTAGTCATGGTCGTATTGATTGCCTCGCTAAGTGTTGAAGTATACGGGACAAAGGTTTGGTCTGAACAGCAGGAGTAGCAACAGGAGCAGCAATAGCAACAACAATAATAACTAGAATAACAATAACTATTATCATTAAAAAAAAAATTATTATTAGTTTTAATCTAAGTTTCTTACATTGAAAGATGACTTTTTTAAACCTTTGATCTATGTTCTTAATCTTACACAATTCACATCGGACCTTCTGTTTTATCATCACGGCTAAACGGATAACTTGACAATATAAATCGACTGCAGAATGTTTTTTTTTTTTTTGTAGGGGAAAAGAAAACAGAAGCGGGTAGAGTCAGATTGAAGGAAATCGGGCAATATAACGATTACCAGAAACCAAAGTCGTGGACAGGCAGCGTAGAGGTTCAAACTCTGGCAGTGGCTCTGGATAAATCTTTAGCTTTACCTCATTGGACCTGGCACGGTTTCAAACAGAAAGTCGTGCAAACCGGAAGCTGAAAGGAGGTTATATCAATATTGCAAATATCTGAATTACGAGCTGAAAACTCGCTTATAACACACGCACTGCCCACCAGTAAGGGGCAACAACCCAATAACGGGCTGTGAGCAAGGGCAGTAACTCACGCCACATTAAAGAGAACCTGAGGTTGGTTGTATTGATTTTACCGGATTTCATTGGCCGTGACGGACAAAGTCCTCGGTATCCGAGGTTTTACTGCATTGTCTTGTTCTGCGTTCTTTTCCTTATTTTTGTCGAGATGACATTGTACGCATTGCGCTCGGTTTATTGCCGTATTCAATTTACCGCCACATTTTCTTTTGACGAGAAGGCAAGCGTAAGATGTTTTCAAGTCCAGTAACTTCTGAGCTACAATTCCTAGACGGTAGAGTTTTCTCTTCAGTTTCTGCTTGAGGTGGAGAGTTCGGGAAAATGAAGAAGTCCTCAAGTGTCTTTAACAAGTTCATAATGCAATCTTGCTTCGAAAATAAATCTAAATAGGTGAGGTGAATTGCAATAATTCTAAAGGGCTTCTGGGGCTTGACAGGACAGAAATAATACTGAGAGGTAACGAAGTATAAAGTAAGGCGGACATAAGAAACTACGGGTTGTTTTTTTTTTTTTTTTTGTCTCCCAGAGTGATTAATTTGTAGATCTATGCGTTTCAGTTTATTTGTTTATTCGTGTGTATTTGAGCAAATATTTCGTTACAACTCTTTCGCTAGAACTATCATGTTTATTCATCCCGGAAATCATTAAAATCATCACACCATCCTCTGTGCCCGCTGATGTGTCGGTATGCGGATACTCTACAGCGTAATTCGAGGAACCCAACCCAACTCCCATCTCAAATTTTCACCGGTAAAATCAGCTGTAACCAGAGCTTGTGCGATACGCCGTGCCGTGCCGTGCCGTACCGTGCCGTGCCGGAGTTTTATCCGCACCGTTTCCTTCCCTGCGGCCGTACTTTGTCGCTCCCGAGGATATGATGACTGTTAATTAGCAAAATCCTGCTGAGATCGTGCGGCTATTTCGACCAACACGAGCACGGCAACTCTAAATCGCTGTATCTACCGTGCTATCTGTACACGAATGCACAGTCTTGTTCCTCAAGGAGAAGGCGAGGCCTCGAATTTTAGTAAAACTCTTCTGTGATTCAAAATCACGACTAGCCCTGAGTGAGCCAAGCAGGGAGGAGATTCTCAAACGGCTTTTTTCTTTGTTTGCTAAGAAAATACGAACTTCTTACAGAAGAGAGCATAACCTAGTAGATTATTGATATTCTTTCCATTTTTTTTAATAAAGCGACGAAAAAAAACCAAACCCAAAACAAAACAGAAAAGCACGGCTTGGAACAATAAAGAGAGTTCTGTAAAAGCTTTTATGTTCAGCATCGAGCTTAAGTGATGTCTGGTCAGGTATGGCCCGAAGCAAACATGAACATTCCTGGGTTTGGGGTAGGGGTTGGGAAGGGGGGCTTCAATCGATCTCTAGTCGCAACGATCTGTGATTTGAAACTCCAGCTGATAATAGGCCACCCCTGGGGTAGGTGGAGCACAGGTTTACAGCTAGTCGGACCTGTCATTGCCGATCAAACTAGTGGGCATAGGGGTCTTTCTTTTATATCTTTTATTCATCTGTTTCATTACTACACTACTACTACTACTACTACTACTACTACTACTACTACTACTACTACTACTACTACTACTACTGCTGCTGCTGCTGCTGCTGCTGCTGCTGCCGCCGCCGCCGCCGCCGTCGCCGCGACCACGACCACGACCACCACCACCACCACTACTACTACTACTACTACTACTACTACTACTACTACTACTACTACTACTACTACTACTACTACTACTACTACTACTACTACTACTACTACTACTACTACTACTACTTCTACTACTACTACTACCACTGCTACTACTACTACTACTACCACTGCTACTCCTACTACTACTGTTACTGCTTTTGCTGCTGCTGCTGTTACTTGCACGGCACGAATTGGAAATAAACCATGCGATGACGGCCTAGATGCTTGTTTTGTCTGGCAACGCCTTTCATTGAAAAGGCTATAATAATAATGTCAAATAATCAATCTGGTTATCTAATGCAGTCAAACCAAATTGAGGAACTGGAAACTTTATACTCTATCTCACGCACCACGGTTTTTCTTCCTTCCTTCTTTTTTTTTTTCTTTATCATTTTGTTAAACCATTCAGCGTTGCCGTAACGCCCAGGTTGGGTTTCTTCACCCTACAGTCACAGAATGAACTCGCCAGTAACTCCGCTACAATCGACATTAGGCTGAACCGGGACTGAATTTCTTCGCCTGTGTGGACAGCATCAAATCCCTTCGCTAACAAAAATCTTCATCTTAATCTCATGGGCAGGATGGATACAAACAGATTGGCGGGGGAAATGGATCGCGCGTCGCTCACACACGCAAGGGACGTTACTCCAGGTCGATACAGAGGGAAAAGAAATCATGTTTTTTTTTGTTTTTTTTTCTTGGAAAAAAGGGGGGGTGGGGTTGTTGTTTCAATATGCCTGGTGTACTTCTGGTTTTATTTCCTGACTGTGGCTGTTATTGTTCCGCTTTCCTTTCATTAATTCTTTACTGTGAGGCGAATTCGTTGCTGTTAGTTGTGTCCCCTGATTGGACCTTCAGAGTGTTTCCGTCCTCCATGGTAGACTTAGTATAACGATATTCACATCATCTTTCAAAAACAACAACAATAACAACAACAACGACAACAACCGCAGCAGCAAGAAGAAAGAAAAGTAAAAAAATAAAAACAAAAACAAAATAAAAAACAACAGAAAATCGACATACAACAACATGTAGCACTAAGACCATCGTTTAAAAGTGAAAAATAAATTTAAAAAAAAAAGGAGAAACTAACTCAAACCATCAGTACGAGCGAGCTAGTGACGACAACAGGTACTGATCATGTGGCTGATAATAAACCACAGCAGAAGAGTTCAGAATGCCCAGACGTGTGGCTGATAATAGACCACAGCAGAAGAGTTCAGAATGCCCAGACGTGTGGCTGATAATAGACCACAGCAGAAGAGTTCAGAATGCCTAAACGTATGGCTGATAATAAACCACATCAGAAGAGTTCAGAATGCCCAGGCGTGTGGCTGATAATAAACCACAGCAGAAGAGTTCAGAATGCCCAGACGTGTGGCTGATAATAGACCACAGCAGAAGAGTTCAGAATGCCCAAGCGTGTGGCTGATAATAAACCACAGCAGAAGAGTTCAGAATGCCCAGACGTGTGGCTGATAATAGACCACAGCAGAAGAGTTCAGAATGCCCAAGCGTGTGGCTGATAATAAACCACAGCAGAAGAGTTCAGAATGCCCAGACGTGTGGCTGATAATAAACCACAGCAGAAGAGTTCAGAATGCCCAAGCGTGTGGCTGATAATAAACCACAGCAGAAGAGTTCAGGATGCCCAGACGTGTGGCTGATAATAAACCACAGCAGAAGAGTTCAGAATGCCCAAGCGTGTGGCTGATAATAAACCACAGCAGAAGAGTTCAGAATGCCCAGACGTGTGGCTGATAATAAACCACAGCAGAAGAGTTCAGAATGCCCAGACGTGTGGCTGATAATAAATCACAGCAGAAGAGTTCAGAATGCCCAGGCGTGTGGCTGATAATAAACCACAGCAGAAGAGTTCAGAATGCCCAGGCGTGTGGCTGATAATAGACCACAGCAGAAGAGTTCAGAAAGCCCAGGCCAGACGCCTCTATCTCTGCTCAAGATACTTTTTTCCCCTCCCCATCGAATTCCCCAAATCTTCTGTTTCCAGCCAGTGACGCCAGGGAGAGCAGCTGTCCTGATTCAGTCTCGGTCTGCAAACTCTGAAAACAGGAGATGTCCGCACGGCGCGTCTCTTTCCTACAGACTGTCTAAGACATTTAGCGCCGTGGTGTGAATTCCTTCCATCTAGAATCCAAATTTGGCAAGGTAGACACTTTACTGTGCTGCTGTAGTTTGAGGAAGGGGGGGGGGGGTGAATTGATTCCCTGAACCGGAGTTAATTCCATCAGGTAGAGAGAGAGAGAGAGAGAGAGAGAGAGAGAGAGAGAGAGAGAGAGAGAGAGAGAGAGAGAGAGAAAGAGATAGAGCGAGAGAGAGATAGAGAGAGAGATGCATTGTTATCAGGTCGAGACACAATGTTACTGACCAATCAAAGGGTCCAGAAGAGAAAAAATGACAGTCGGAGAAATGTCGTGGAATCTGTCAGAGAGTAGGCGGTATTGGTGCCAAGTAGAGCGGTGGCACTTTGAATCTTGTTCTAGCGATGGGTCAACTACAGGAGATCATTGGAAGGCGGACTGTAGCATTTCGTGATGTGTGGATTATTCTCCAGCGTCCACCTCAAAATAATGCTGTGTCCTCTATGTGCACGGTCCGAGCAGGCTGGATATAAAAATTTTATACTTGAGAAGAAATTATCTCAAACGGAGACATCAATGTGTACATTAACAAATGCTCATCCAGGAAGTATATTTCCTACCAAATTGTCCGGGGTTGGATCTTTCAAGGAAAGCTTGATAAATCGATTCTGTCAGCAGAGTAGGGCGAGCGGGCTACTCTCTGAACCACCCTAGCTTCTGCTGTGAAGAATCAAAGCCAGTCGATAGATCGATTCTGTCAGCAGAGTAGGGCGAGCGGGCTACTCTCTGAACCACTCTAGCTTCTGCTGTGAAGAATCAAAGCCAGTCGATAGATCGATTCTGTCAGCAGAGTAGGGCGAGCGGGCTACTCTCTGAA
>JAWDGP010008032.1:27500-37500 GCA_033675545.1 Elysia crispata | reverse complement strand
ACTCATTTCTCACGAGGTATTGGATCTATTCAGTTGCCCATCAGAGCACTGAGCTGACTCATTTCTCACGAGGTATTGGATCTTTCAGTTGCCCATCAGAGCACTGAGCTGACTCATTTCTCACGAGGTATTGGATCTATTCAGTTGCCCATCAGAGCACTGAGCTGACTCATTTCTCACGAGGTATTGGATCTTTCAGTTGCCCATCAGAGCACTGAGCTGACTCATTTCTCACGAGGTATTGGATCTATTCAGTTCCCCATCAGAGCACTGAGCTGACTCATTTCTCACGAGGTATTGGATCTATTCAGTTGCCCATCAGAGCACTGAGCTGACTCATTTCTCACGAGGTATTGGATCTATCAGTTTCCCATCAGAGCACTGAGCTGACTCATTTCTCACGAGGTATTGGATCTTTCAGTTGCCCATCAGAGCACTGAGCTGACTCATTTCTCACGAGGTATTGGATCTATTCAGTTGCCCATCAGAGCACTGAGCTGACTCATTTCTCACGAGGTATTGGATCTATTCAGTTGCCCATCAGAGCACTGAGCTGACTCATTTCTCACGAGGTATTGGATCTTTCAGTTGCCCATCAGAGCACTGAGCTGACTCATTTCTCACGAGGTATTGGATCTTTCAGTTGCCCATCAGAGCACTGAGCTGACTCATTTCTCACGAGGTATTGGATCTTTCAGTTGCCCATCAGAGCACTGAGCTGACTCATTTCTCACGAGGTATTGGATCTATTCAGGAAAGATGCTCCAGTTATGTTGGATATATTATCTGTGGACATTTTTTGTTCTAGGAATTTGTGAGTGAGCTAAGTCTTAATCGCTCTCGAAAAATGACACCCGAAATGAATACGTATTTGAGCACTCAGCGGATATAATTCTTGTCTAACTTAAAAATTTGTCACGTAAAACAACACACAATAGTAATAATTTCAGAAATAGCAGCAGCATTAGTAGTGGTATTGGTATTAGTAGAAGTGGTAGTAGTACTAGAAGTAGTAGTATTAGCAGCAGCAGTAGCAGTGTTAGTAGCATTAGTAGTAGTAGTAGTAGTAGTAGTAGCAGCAGCAGCAGCAGCAGCAGCAGCAGCAGCAGCAGCAGCAGCAGCAGTCGTCGTCGTCGTCGTCGTCGTCGTCGTAGTAGTAGTAGTAGTAGTAGTAGTAGTAGTATAGTAGTAGTCGTAGTAGTAGTGGTGGTGGTGGTGGTAGTAGTAGCAGTAGTAATTCTAGTAGTAGTAGCAGTAGTAATTCTAATAGTAGTAGTAGTAGTAGTAGTAGTAGTAGTAGTAGTAGTAGTAGTAGTAGTAGTAGTAGCAGTAGTAGCAGCAGCAGCAGCAGTCGTAGTAATTCTAGTAGTTTTAGCGGTAGTGGTAGCAACAGCGGCTGTCCAAGGTCGGTTCAATCTCAGCACAGACTGGAGCGGATGACTCAATATGGCCACCAGCTGGGACCCACGACCAGGCGATTCATAACTTCTCAGTTATCATCTGCATATCAATATACCAGGCCTTGCCCTCGGGCTATGTCTGCTCAACTTCAGTCGCTACCGTGGAGGCACAACGAAAGAGCAACAATTGTATTGAGGCAAGACATTGACACATTCAGCTTGTGCTGCCCAGCAGTTACTGTACGATGAGTGTGTAACCACTGTGTTTATCTCTCCAAGATGGAAGTTATCACGGATCAACGCCCGTTGAGCATTTTCTAACCGTAATGTTACCCTTTAGACCCTTTATATTATACCGAACTAAAATGTCGAATGTAATTATTTTTATTCATAAATTCCTGATGTGTTTCATGTCGAACATAATGAGGAAACTAAAAACGCCTGGAAATAAGATAGCGTCGAGCCTGCTCAAAATTCTGCGAAATGGATCAAAGACTATTCTACAGTCGTAGCACCGCGTTATCTCCAGCCAACCGTGATAGAAAGTTTCCACACCAGTCTGACAAAACCCTCATTATATTCTTTGATCTCTCGAGTCTTCTTAGAAAATACGGGAAAAAACAACAAAAAAAAAACATGCGTTCATGTGAAGCTTTGAAGCAGGCAGTCAATAAAACTGTGCATTCAGTTAATTATTCAACCAATCAGCGGATCCGTGGATGAAGGAATGAATGAGTCACCCAAATTACCACTGCATCAGTCAAATAATCCACCAATCAATCTACCAACCAGTGGAACAACCAACCTATCAATTAATCAACCAATTATTCTTCCAAACCATAAGGTAATCGTCATCCAGAAAATAATTAACCCAAACCAAATAGCAATCATTCATTAAACCATTCAATCAATATATTGATGAATAAACCAACCGTTTAATACATCATTCAATCAAAAATCCGTGAAGCAACCCACCAATAAATAGATAAAGAAATAAATCAGTGAAATATTCCGCAAAATAACTAATCAATCAATCAATTAAAATTAACCCAAAAGGCAATTTATTCAACCCATCAACCAACCAACCATCAAATCTCTCAATCAATCTTTCAACCATGCATTCCGAAAAGAAATCATTCACTGAGCCTTCAAAGAACTTCAATCAATCAATCTGTAAACCATTCTCTAATGAACCATTCAATCAATCAGTGAACCAACCCACCACCCAATCAACCAAACCTTCTCATCAGTCAATCAATCAATCAATCAATCAATCAGTCAGTCAGTCAGTCAGTCAATCCATCAATCAGAGAACCAACTCTCCCTCCAGGCTATCATTCTCTAAAACAACCCTCCCTCCAACAAACTTGAAAACATATTTTATTCATCTTTCATGAGACCATGTTTTGTTTAAGACAAGATCACCGAGTATCCACATCATGTATAGGAGATGGCCATCCTCTCTTTCGGTCTTTCTGTAATAAAAAACCACAATTTCCGCCATCTTTACCGGGCCAGCAGCTTGCTTTCATTCCTGGAGATGTTGGAGATTTCGTGTGTGATTGCCGTTTACTGCGGCACTTCAGACAAGGACTGCGTGAGGACTGCGTGAAAACTGGTCCTCTCCACCAATGGTTGGGTGAGGGTTGGGAGTGATGGACAGGGCAAGAGAAGAGAGGCAGAGAGAGAGTGAGTGAGAGAAGAGAGGCAGAGAGTGAGTGAGAGAAGAGGGAAGGGGCAGGGGAGAGACATTCAACGATAACGAAGACAGATTGTGAGCGTGCGAGAGGATGGGGAAGAACGGGTGAACTGAGAAAGAGAGATGGAAATAACAGTTTGTATATAGGTAACTGGATAGATAGATAAATAGAGAGGAGGGAAGGAGAGACAGAGAGAGAGAGGAAAAAGAGTGAGAAGGATTGTAAGGAAGCAATCATATCGACGTCTGGGAGGGCCGAGAAGCAGTGAGAGGAATCAGAGAAACTTAGTGAGGGGAGAAGAGAGAAGCAGAGAAACGAAGTGAGAGAGAAAGAGATAAACGGATAAACAGTGAGAGAGGAAGAGAGAAGCAGAGAAAGCTCGAGCTTGTCAAAGAAAGTTTGATACAGATAGATCTACCGGTTAAAAAAAAAAAAAAATAACAAACTGGAAGGAACAAGCGAAAAGGGGGGAAGAGAGAAAGAGTTTAACACAAATCCTTGGGTGTCTTTGACCTGTGCGGTGGGCTAAAACAAGATTTGAGAAGAGGGGGTGAGAGGGGTAGTAAGAGGGTGAGCCCCGGGGGGACTGCTGGCTAAATGAATCAGGATCAGTAATGGGGAGCGCTCAAGGCCTCGCCTGCCGTGCCCTAATTTATTTTCTCGATACGCCGAGGCGGGCAGGGTCGATACGCTGGGGCCAAGTTACCGCCCCTTGCCATTCACCGCGGCAGTTATCGTTCTTGAGAGAAATTCACCGCGGAACGCTTGCTTCTTCCGTCACATTTCACAGGACGCAGACTCCGAATTAACGGTTTTTTATTGTTTTAAAATTTAAAATGTGCTCGTGGTTGTGATTTTTGTTTTTGTTTATTTTTTTATTTTTGTCCGTGAAAAACTAAGATTAACTCGGCATAATTTCTTATTCTGACTTCGTGGAAGTTTTGATGTGGATTAATTTAAGTGTTTCTGGTGTGGTGAAGGGAATTAATTCATTTTGTGCGGACAGTTTGAAGGTGGCGCGAGTTTTGCTTGGCTATCAGCTTCATGACCATCGTGGTGTTAAGGCAGCTAGTCAATTTGAGGATCACCATGGTGTGTAGACAGCTTGCCAACTTCAGCATCGCCATTGTGTTAAGGCAGCTAGTCAACTCCAGGGTCATCATGATGTGAAGATTGATGGATGGGCTTTTGATTTTTTGCAGAACATGGCGTTCAGTGGATTGTATTTATCAAGGGAAAAGTTTGATTATAGGAGATATAGATAGATAGATAGATAGATAGATAGATAGATAGATAGATAGATAGATAGATAGATAGATAGATAGATAGATAGATAGAGAGAGAGAGAGAGAGGTAGAGATAGAAGAGAGAGAGAGAGAGAGAAAGACAGACAGAAGAGAGATAGATAGATAGATAGATAGATAGATAGATAGAAGATAGAAAAATAAATAGATAGAGGGAGAGATAGAAGAGAGAGAGATAGATAGATAGAGAGAGGGAGGGAGAGGGGAGAGAGAGAGAGAGAGAGAGAGAGAGAGAGAGAGAGAGAGAGAGAGAGAGAGAGAGAGAGAGAGAGAGAGAGAGAGAGAGAGAGAGAGAAATGAATACTCCCTATTATAACTTTTTTTTACTGGTTTTAACTATGATTTACCGTAAGTTTTAATATTGATTTTTTTTTTTACTTCTGGCTGACCTCGTCACTCATTGAAGAATTCTAGGGCACTGCTCACTGTTCATTTACTGCTGAAGCTATTCTTATATTTCCTGGGATTTTCTCGTTTGATAGATCTAACTAGACCTAATTTGTCGAGGGTGGCTTTATCCCAGAACCGTCTCTGTCTCTCTTTGTTCCCCCCCCCCTCTTTCTCTCTCTCCCTCTCTCTATCTTTCTGTCTCTACCTCTTTCTCATTTCTCTCTCCCCTTCTACCATTCTCCCTCTCCTTCTTTTTCTTTCTCTCTCCCTCCCCTCCTCTCTCTCTCCCTCTCTCTCTCTCTCTCTCTCTCTCTCTCTCTCGTATTTACCGAGTGCTTCTCCCATGATGCCACAGCGAATTCCCACAATGCCCATCAATGATCTTCCTCTACTATTCCTTGTACGGTATGATATGATTTACTCACGTGAACTTTAGCCTCAGAGTACTGTTGGTTGGACGGTTAGTGTTTGTCACAAGATTTAGCCCCAATCGGAAACTACTGTATTTCTTTGTCCTTTGTTGGTTAAAATGGAACTTTCCTTCAGTCTATAATTATCATGAGATTTAGCCCTCATCGGAAACTGTTCTGTCTTTAGCCATGGTTTTGTGGCAGTGGAACTGCTAAACTTTATCTTCCTTCAGCGTAGGTGTCATGAGATTTAGGCTTCATATAAAGTTAGTGTATGTCATTAGATTTAGTTCCTATGGGAAACTACTATGTTTGCAGTCCTTGAATAGTTGGGAATGGAACTGCTAAGCTTTCTCTTTTTTCAGTGCTTGTCATAAGATCTCCCCCCCCCCTAAAAAAAACAAAAGAAAAAAAAACAACTTGTGTTTATAGTCATGGGTTGATGAGATGGAACAGCTAGCCTTTATCTTCCTTCAGTGTATGTGTAATGAGATTTGGGCTCCATCGTAAACTATTTTGTTTTCTAGTCCTGGCTTTGTGGGAATGGAACTGCTAGCCTTTATCTTCCTTAACGCTCGACGACACAGTAAGGTAACAATGATGCTACAAGACTGAGTGGATGGCAGTGATGTTGCTGTGCATATGTCTCTCGAATCATGTTTAAAAACTCCACGAACGAGTGTTTTTCTCACGAGGACAATCTACAAAGGTGCTTACTGGTAGAAATAAAGTGAGACATATAGATGTGGATGGATGGAGGGAGAAAATAAAACATTGGCGACTTTCATTTTACTCCCGTCTGTCTGTCTGTCTGTGTCTGTTTCTAATTTTTCTCTTCGTCTCTCTCATTTCTCCACCCTCTCTCTCCTCTTCTTTATCTTTTCTCTTTCACTCTTTCTCTCCTTTCTACCCCCACCTCTCTCTCTCTCTCTCTCTCCGAATATTTTATGTGATTTGTAAGCTACTACCTGACATGCAATTTTCATAGCGAACTTCTACCGCGCGTCCCTCTCTACCCCATCTGTTTCTCCTACCACGGAAAAAAATGAACACACACACACACACACACACACACATATATATTATATATATATATTATATATCGAACCAGAGTATAAGTACTAAAAAGTAGGCATTAGCCACCTTTTCCCTTTGTACCCCGTCACATCTACAAATTACTCACAGCGTCTGTCTCGAAGATATTAAATTTATCAAACAAAACTAGTCGTTTTAGCACCAATAACATCAAACACAGTCTAACAAATCCAGCATCTAATCCATCTAGTGCTAATTTGTTCTGGACCTCGAGTAATGACTCTGTGTGTGTGTGTGTGTGTGTGTATGTTTGAGTATACTGTCGCGCGTGTGTGATAATAGAACCTGGCGAGATGGAGGTAAAGAGATGACGTATCTCTTCTTGCTGTGAAATCGATTCAGGTGAAGGTATGAAAACAGGCTGCTGTTCCGCTCTCCAATCTGACCAGATTCGCCAAGGGTTGGAGCTCTTCTGCGTGGAACTCTTGTTATTTAGAATAAAAACCTAGAAAAGTTGAACCATTAGCTCTTCTGCGTGGAACTCTTGTTATTTAGAATAAAAACCTAGAAAAGTTGAACCATTAACTCTTCTGCGTGGAACTCTTGTTATTTAGAATAAAAACCTAGAAAAGTTGAACCATTAGCTCTTCTGCGTGGAACTCTTGTTATTTAGAATAAAAACCTAGAAAAGTTGAACCATTAGCTCTTCTGCGTGGAACTCTTGTTATTTAGAATAAAAACCTAGAAAAGTTGATTCATTAGCTCTTTTGCGTGAAACCCTTGTTATTTAGAATAAAAACCTAGAAAAGTTGAACCATTAGCTCTTCTGCGTGGAACTCTTGTTATTTAGAATAAAAACCTAGAAAAGTTGAACCATTAGCTCTTCTGCGTGGAACTCTTGTTATTTAGAATAAAAACCTAGAAAAGAGGAACCATTAGCTCTTCTGCGTAGAACCCTTGTAATTTAGAATAAAAACCTAGAAAATTGAACCATTAACTCTTCTGCGGGGAACTCTTGTTATTTAGAATAAAAACCTAGAAAAGTTGAACCATTAGCTCTTTTGCGTGAAACCCTTGTTATTTAGAATAAAAACCTAGAAAAGTTGAACCATTAGCTCTTTTGCGTGAAACCCTTGTTATTTAGAATAAAAACCTAGGAAAGTTGAACCATTAGCTCTTCTGCGTGGAACCCTTGTAATTTAGAATGAAAACCTAGAAAAGTTGAACCATTTAGTGAGATCAACCCATTCCGCTGAACTTCAGCCAGCTCTGATTGAACAGATTTTCTTGTCACAAGTAAGCCATTTCACGTTGTGATTTTGGACTCGTGTAGCCGTAAGGATATCGGTTGAGAAATTACTTATTTGATCATAGATGTCAAAAAAAGCCAGACAGGCACGGGTTTAAACCTTTTTCGGGCTTTCGATATCGTCCGAGAAATCGTCAACTTCCTGTTGGGCTGTGCTGCCGTGACGATACACCGGAACCAGGTCAGCTTGGAGAGCCTCGTTCTGGAAACCACGCTGGGCTTTGTGTGACCGTTTTGAGTTAGACAAACGCTATACTACAGATTTCTTGTTAGTTCAGTCTGCTGCCACACACTGCCTCAGCCAAGGTAGCCTTGATCCGGTATTTCACCTTTCGGTTCTGATTTGAAATAGTTTGCAGTGTTTAAGGATTCGATTATTTGGCTTGTGTTTTGTGTGGGAATACTTCAGATTCGCTACTTGTAGTATTCGGATTCCGGTACGTGACATTCTAAGGTTTTTAGAGTACTCATGTTCCGAGATTGAATAAAGGAAATCGAGTAATTCTTTACTATAATCTGTTTTTTTAGATGCTTTTAAACGCTGATTAGAAAGCTTTGGATTTTGGCATTTAAAGCAAAAAAAGTGGGCTGCCTTGCGGGAATTCTTAGTCGCGCAGTTATTTAAACCTACATGATAATGAATGTGTAAAAAAATCTGTATATAGGTTTGGATTTTACAAAATTAGTTAGCTATTCTTATTCGTATACTTCGGGCTCCATTGTTTTATATGCATGGTTATTGGTCCAAGATTGAATTCGTGTAATTCATGTTTTAATTTAAGATAGTTCTTGTTGTTTAAAGGTTTGATGTGAAAATTTAACCCTCTGAAATTTGATTGACATTTCATGATCCAAGATTGAATGCAAAAACCTTCGCTTTCTGTTTTTGTTTTGTTTTCTTTCAAAACGATGTGGAGCCCCCAAGATTGATTTGGAGCAAATCCCGATTTTTTGATTGAGGTGTCACAAGCGCTCCTTTGATCCAAACCGAGCGAGAAGTGAGCAATGTTTTCTATTGATCGCTGCACATGACACACTTTCTCTAAGCATCCCCCAAACTGGCTGGGAGTGGAGCTAAACTCGTTGGATCGCTGAGTGTCAAAACTGGTTTTTCTTTCCCGTGGAGAAGGATAGACAAGTTCTAAATTATTCATCGGATTTTCCCGAGCTCCCAGCACCGGTTCTGCAAACATCCATCTAGGGTGGCCCCAAAACATAACAAAAGTGGTAAAAGGCTTCTGTAATAGTTATGTTTTTACGAATATCTTGACAATACGTCTAGAAACGCTTGCGTTTTGCCGCGGTGTTTAAAGCTTTTATTGCGGTTTGCGGTGCGGATAGCGCTCGCTAATATGTACAGAATCTGTCTCACAATAGCGTTTGTTGATTCATGGCATGTGCGCACCTCGATAGAAAGTTTTTTTTTTTCCCTTCGTTTCTTTTTCCTCATTGGAAACCCATTCCACGCAGCCAGACTGTATATATTTATCAGAAACAGCAATGGTCGAGAGTGCGTACAAATATTTAGAGAAAGGAGAAAATCTATGTAGTTAAATTCGGCAACAACTTACTGTTGTCTCCATGTCGCATCGAATAATTGACATTATAACCGCACTATCGATCAATGAACGTGTCGCGAGGTTTTTCTACAAGTGTGGAAAGGGGGTGGGGTGGGGTGGGGTGGGGGCTGCCGAGATTACCCCTAACACTCCTATCAGTCTGATCTTTTGGCTCGTGAGCTCAGAGACACGGATCAATAGTGACAGAAACGAAAATCGAACAGAATCAAGGACTACTGGTTCACGGCTTGGGCTGGCCAGGTTGCTGCAGTCACTACGAGAATGTGAGAGGAGCAGTCTGATTAGGTCTGAGGGGGTCCAGAAAAAAGTCTCACATACACGGTATCACAGGAAAAAACCCAGATGAGATGTTTTACTTTGCTCTTGTTTTTGTTCTTTTTATTCACTTTTTTTTTTTTTTTGCTTTTTCTTTCTGTCTTTACTCGCCCTGTCAAATATATCATCCAATTTTCTATATCCTCTTCTCTCTTCCCCCCCCCCCCCACACCCATTAAAAAAAAAACAAAAACAAAATCTCTTCAGTTCCTGTAATCCTGTAATCACTCTCTTTTTGTTCTTTCTTTTCCTGTTCGATTCCCCCCCCCCGAAAAATCCCTTAAGCCCGTGTTCTGGCTACCTACCACTTTATTAAAATTGAAACTGTTTTTGAGGGACCTGGTTATGGTTTTACTTCTGGTCACATCTCTAGTCCCCGCCCATTACCGCGGTAAGTCGTGTCCGAGATTCTGAACCATGATGTTGCTAAAAATAACTCTCAGGAGATCGAGGGTTTCTATCCAGCTCTAGAGAAGTTTATACCGCGGTAAGTCGTGTCCGAGATTCTGAACCATGATGTTGCTAAAAATAACTCTCAGGAGATCGAGGGTTTCTAT
>JAWDGP010008032.1:17500-25000 GCA_033675545.1 Elysia crispata | reverse complement strand
ATTATTTTGCGATATCGCCTTCCTATTCTCAATATTTTTCCTGTTTCTGTCTTTTTCATCAGCTGATGACCCTCCCTCGCGCCTCCACCCTCGTCTCTAAGACTTTCCCCTCTTCTAACTTCGCCAGTTGTCCATTTGTCCATATCATCCAAAATGCTTCCTGCTTTACAAAAAAAAAACAACCTTTACACCCTCTCTCTCTCTCTCTCTCTCTCTCTCTCTCTCTCTCTCTCTCTCTCTCTCTCTCTCTCTCTCTCTCTCTCTCTCTCTCTCTCTCTCTCTCTCTCTCTCTCCTCTCTCTCTCTCTCTCTCTCTCTCTCTCTTCCCTCACCTTCCTTGGCCTCCCCTCGTCTCTTGCTTCAATAACATTTTTAATTCATTGTCTCCCTCCTGACTCTCTCTCTCTCTCTCTCTCTCTCTCTCTATCTCGCTCGCTTTTTCTCTCTCTCTCTCTTTCTCTTCTTTTCTCTCTTTTAGACCTTTTTTTTTTTATATCATTGCTCCATACTTCTCTTATACTGTTGGACCTAGGCCCGTCTACCTCCCCTCTGTCACGGTCCCTCCCTGATGCTGTTACCGAGAGGCGGAAGTATCAGTCCCGAGTTCCTTCTCTCCCTCACCACCAGCCTGGCCCAACCTTGAGGGCGACACTGGGCAACAGGGAAGTGGTATCTGGCGCGGACTTTCCGGGCGTCAATATTTAGACAGGGTCCGTGTGTGACCGCCTGTGAGGCTGTTTATTTGTTCTCACGTGCACCTAATGTTTGTTTGTGACGGTTGAGAGTTGTGATGATGTGCCCCTGCTGCTCTGAATGATAGAATGATGATGATGATGAGGATGAAACTAATAGTGTCTATCTTGATAACCCTCTTCTTCTTCTTCTTCTTCTTCTTCTTCTTCTTCTTCTTCTTCTTCTTCTTCTTCTTCTTCTTCTTCTTCTTCTTTCTTCCGTATTTTCTCACTCCTTTTCCTCTTTTCCATGTCGCTCCCTCTCATTCACATCTCTGGTCCGTTGCTCTTTATGAAGTGCAGTAGAAGAATTTTCTTTTGTCGTCTCGATGAAGCGAAAAACTGAAACGGTTGCCCATGTGTGTGTTTGTATGAAGAGGATGAAATGGTTTCAGTGAAGCTAAAGGTTAGGAGGAAATTGTTTGTGTATTGTGGAAGGGGGGAAGGAGGGGGGGGGGAGGGGTAAGTAAACCAGATTGTCTGAGGTACTGTTATTACCTGCAGTACTGTTTCTCCCCCCCCCCCCACGCACACACACACACACACACACCGTGCTAGAGATTCAAACTGTTTCCGCATCAGTAGCGGGGCATGGTGTGTAGCCACTGAGCTTTGTGACATCTCACCCGTGTGGATCTGTCACAGCAGAATTTTTAACTGAGTGGGGCAAAAGGTTTGGCCTCCATGTCCTGTCGCTTGTTTCTCCTCTCTCCCCCCCCCCCACACACACACACACAACCACCTATATACATGTAAAGATTATTAGAGGGAGGGGGGACAGGACCTGCAACTTCCAGGTCCTGAGATCGAACAAGAGCCATACCGGGCCGTGACGCCTTGCTCCGGGAATCTCTGTATGTTTGTGGCCCGATAATGCTTGTTGCTGCGTCTCGCCACGTCTCGCTGCTGCTCTCTCTGTTTGAGGGAGGTCAGGACCCGGTTCGGGAGAAATCTGCTACACCTTATAAGTTAAGCTGTGCCGCTCTGTCGCAGTATCGCTGGAATCTTAGCGTAACGGTTTTTGTATTGAAGATAGGATTTGAAGACATACACTTTCTTCGATGTAAAAAAAAAAAGCCTTTCAAAATTTTAGAATATTTTCTGTGCTGTGCATGTGCCAGAGAAGGTGTTTTTTTTCTTCTTAGTTTAATTCCTAAACTGTATATAATAGTGCAGAAAATAATTTGACTGATCTAGTATTACTTTCAGTGCAGGCCCAGGAATTCTGTTCCTGGCGTGTTTGAGCCTCGGTGATTCTGCTCTAAGGATACTGAGCTCCCGGCAAATAAAGTTAAGACATATTTATACAGGAACCGGAGGTGGAAAGCCCGTCTTGTTTGCTGCTGATGTAGTCCAACTGGTGGTTCAGCAATCAACGCGAGTAGCCGTGCTCACGGAGCTCTTTCAATATCCTTCGAGGATTCCCCCGAACCTAGAAACCAGTTAGGATGATTCGTGTTAAACTGTTACTGTGCTTGAAAGTTGGTGTAGAGGAATCTCGTAGATAAATGTTTTGTTCAGTATTCGAATATTGCTTGGATGAGCTCTGTGCGTTGGAGATAGTAATTCACTTATTTGCCTTCCTTTGTTCTGAATAAACTAGAAATGCCAGCACTCGTAAGTCAATATTAGAGATTGCAGTAAAGTTAAAAATATGTTTGTTTATCTGAAATAAATTTAATCCGCACACATTATTGTATTCTCTTAATATCGGGCTATGACTTAAACTATACTGCGGAATGTAGCGGGGTGCAAATTAAATCAATTTACCTCACATGATTGGCGATATGAACTCATAGCTCAGTCTCACACGTCGAGTGAACAGATTCCAGGTTGCTGTAATGAGCTCTCGCCGAGAATTCACCCCTGCGGTGTTGCTGACGTAAATCCTAACTGATTTGGACGCAAACTGAGAAGCGAAACTACCACAGAGTTCCCACTGGCCAAGCAAACTGTTCTACCGTCAAGTTTCTTCAGTGAGCATTTCCGTTTCTTAAGGAATACTAATAAATACATGTAAAAAAAATGGCGCGAATTAGAAGCCATTCTTCTGCGTGCAATAAGACGCTAGTTGCCGAACCAACGACAGGGTGAAGGGTTTGAATGCCACAAGATGGCGCAGATACCAGCGCTTTGACCGATGCCTCTTTCAGTATCCGCTCCAAGCTTCAAGGCTCTTCGCTGGATCTTACGTCTTTGCTTTCCGAGTTCGAAGTAAATCTTTGGCCTGTTGTTTATTTATGATTTTGTTTTCTTTCTTTTCTTTTCTTATTTTGTAAAGAGACCTGACCGTATGATCGTGACCGTTTTATGTTCGATGGGCGTGACGTAAAGGTTCCAACCAACTGACCAACCAACCAATCAACCAATGTTTGGGTGTGCCATTCCTAAGACTCGTTGAAGATGTCATAAGTGTTCACCGTGATTTTTTTAAAACAGCATAATATTGGAATGGCGGTCTGGAATATTCTATATACAAATTATTTCTCTCTCAGCATATCATTCATTCTTTCACATTATGATCACACATTAGGAAGAAAAATGCGGGAGGGAAAAAAAAAAAGAGACAAAAACTTTTGGCTTGTGTTGACGGACGCGCTTCACTTGTTTCACACGCACTTCATGCGCCTTCCGTGACGCCTGTGTTATGACTCTCAGGTCAAGGTCATCTCCTCATGCATGGTCAACTGGCTGGGATATCTGTTGAAACTGTGTCATCGTATCCTAATATTCGTGACATCTCTGCTCTTAATGAGTTGGCTTGCCTCAATCAGTACAGATAGATCTATCAAGATAAGGGAGGTTGAAAAAAGTCGCAGCGGCCCTTATATGTAAATTAGCCATCACCATCACCATTTTATCAGCACCAGGAAAGCAGGAGCTATAATTACAATAATAGAGGAACAAGTCTTTAAAACGATACCGTCCTTAATCATCACCATCATCGTCAGTATTTAAGATAATACTCAGATAATCTTTGAAGGCCGTCGCAAGAGTTGCAGTAACACCAATGAATAACAAATAAAAAAAAAAAAACCCACAATATAAACGAAAGCTGCAGCAACTGAGGCCGCAACAGTCGCGTCGAGTTAATATAGCAACAACAACACTTCGCGACACATAATGAAATCATTAATTTCGTCTCTCTCTCCCACCAACAACACCGCAATATGCCGTCCGCACTATAACAGTAAATTACCCGCTATTAACGATAATAGGTAAGTCTCCGACGCAGCGCTCGATAATCGGCCGCCGCCAATTTGCGTCCCTTGAGCCGAGAGTGTCGGGCACTCAGATCTAATAGGATTTCATTACTGGACTGAGCGGAGTCAGTGAAGAGTCAGGCCTGGTGCTACACTGGAGCTAGCAGCTACGAGCTAGCGACAGCTGCTGCAGCAGCTACCAGTATATTGGACACTCCCGTTTTCTGTGTTAGACCTTTTTTTTTTTTCGCTGTTCAGATAACTGGATACAGAGAGGATTTATGTGTTAGGGTATGAGAGCTTTGTAATTTTCCATTCATTTATCGCTCCAGGCTGGAAAGCCGTCTAGACATTTTGCTGAAAACCTCGTCAGTGATATATGAAAGAACGTTTTTGTCTACACAGGTCGCATAATACTTTCTTTCTCCGATGACGGTAAGATGCTGTTGTTTTTCGTGGATTTATCAAGTAAGAGAGAATCGGTTTATACTTTCGTCGGATGTTTGACCAGGAAAGCTGTTGTTTCCTTCAGTAACCCGGCTTCTGAATTATTCTGGTTGGTCTTAGCGCAGAGTGCTGTGTTGTGTTAGAAGAGTTCTTGGTTGGATAAATCCTTAGGGTTTAGCGCCCTTTATCCTATAGCATTCCTTACAATGCGCCAGGCGTTTTTTATTTCAGCATAAAGCAAAGAACACGTTAGAATAAGCTTTGATTTACTTTTATAACGCAGCACTGCTGCTATTTGTTGACGGAACCAAAGTAGGAATCAATCTTCACACTTGGAGAAACAACGCCGTGCTATGGTTGTTAGCTGCCACCAAACTCAGAGGCATCAGGGCGAGAATTTTGATGCATAGACGAATAAGGCGTCTCACAGCTTAACTTCGAGTCCATTACTGTTCATTCCCAAAACGACGCGTCGAATGAAAATCGTTTTAAATATAGGGCATGGGCTAATGCTTTACTTTCTCAATCTGTTTTTAGATTCTTTCAATGCTTAGTAGAAAGTTGTGAATTTTGGAATTAAGAGCATTTAATTGCATTGCCTTGCGGGAATTCTTAGCCGCGCAGTTTTTTGAACCTACATGTTAATTACTGGTTCACAATCTTGCTATCTTTCTCACCAATTCTGAAGGTTAAAATGCTAGCGTGAGTGGTGTGGTAGTTACTGTAAACAGAGTCTAGCTCTTTTTCCGAAAGTCGGATAGCTAGGTAGTACCTGTCCATCCAAACAGACCAGTGGCGGTGGATTGTGTGAACTAGCCAGGCATCATGGGTAACAAGCTGCGGAAGCTGAAGGAATCCATCGTCAACCCGAACAGTCAGAGTGGTCTCGGCTCCTCCCCTCTCGACTCGTCTGCTGGGGCGACTGCGCAGGAGGGCCGATACACCCCCCTCGGGGATAGCTCCGCCCCAAACTCTGTCACGGAAACCGGCAAGACTTCTGACACGCCCGCCAACGGTGGCGCGTCGGGGCTCAGCGGCGGAGGTGGTGGTGGTGGTGAAAGTCCTGCCGCTGCTGTCTCTAGTGATACCACGGGAGTAACTTCTGCCGCAAATCTCCCATCGGAACCGAGTGCCACGCCCGCCGCTGTAGCAGGAGCGGCAGACCCCGCCCACTCCCAACCGCAGCTGTCAGTCAGCGAGGAGGGGCGTGCCAAGGCTGAGACTGTAGGATTAGCGTCTAGTGCAAGCTCCGCGGGAAATGACGTGGAGTCAAACAGTAATGTTACCGTTCTTGATGCTTCTGAGGTAGGTCAACTCTGATTGATATAATTTACATGTACTGTAAATGTTTATAAGACGAAAAGTTGGACAGAGTATGACCTCTTTGTATTAGAGGAACTCTGGTTTAGGCTCAAGAAATTCTGAATGGGTGAGTGTGAGGGAGGGAGAGTGAGAGAGAGAGGGAGGGAGAGAGAGACAGAGAGAGAGAGAGGCAGACAGACAGACAGACAGACAGACAGAGAGATAGACACACAGATAGATAGACAGACACACAGACAGAGGGATTAAGGGGGATGAGGAATGCAGATTGACAGACAAACTGAGAGACCGATTGACAGACATACAGTGAAGGACAGGAACTAATAGTTAGGTTAGATAATAAAAAGGAAAGAAGGAAAGAAAAAGCACTAAAAAAAAAAAAAAAACAACTACAAAAAACAAACAAACAACAAAACAAAACAAAAACACTTCCCACAACAAGGGGAACAAACCAACCTAGCTCGATGTGTCTCTCAAAGCCGTGTCTCTGTCCATCCATCGCCCTCGGGGGTCAACATGACCGGTCAAAGTGCGTGTGTGTGCGTGCGTGTGTGGAGTGTCCAGTCTACTCTTCTCCTGGACAAGAGACAATATTTGGTCTGTCTGGCCGACTTCCGTTTCTCGCCTATCGCTCTGGCGTCGATGTTGATCTCTGGCTTACACTCTCTGAGCCTGCTGAACCAACATGGCGATTTGTAATGTACCGCAATTTATTATAACCCGGGGACAGTTGGATCTGTTACACTGGTACCAGGAAACCTTCGCGCAACGCTCAGATTTCTCATTGTGTGGTCGATAATAAAATATATCTGGGACTTTTCGAAGTACTGTGTCTACGATTACAGTCATCTTAATTTTAATGGGAGAAACGATATTTCAGTAAGAGGTTTGAAAGGAGAACAACAATGACAACAACAAGAACAACAACATCATCATCAACAACAACAACAACGACAGCAGCAACAACAATAACAACAGCAGCAGAAGCAACAGCAACCACAATAATAACAGCAACAACATCAGCACCACCACCGTCACCAACAACAACAACGACAGAAGCAGCAGCAGCAACAACAGCAGCAGAGGCAACAGCAACCACAACAATAACAGCAATAGCATTAGGACCACCACCACCACCACCAACAACAACAACAACGACAGAAGCAGCAGCAACAACAGCAGCAGAAGCAACAGCAACCACAACAATAACAGCAACAACATTAGGACCACCACCACCACCAACAACGACAGAAGCAGCTGCAACAACAGCAGCAGAAGCAACAGCAACCACAACAATAACAGCAACAACATTAGCACCACCACCACCACCACCAACGACAGAAGCAGCTGCAACAACAGCAGCAGAAGCAACAGCAACCACAACAATAACAGCAACAACATTAGCACTACCAACAACAACAATCGCGGAACATCTTTCTTTCAAACCTTGTAGGTTTTGTCGAAAAAAAACAACTAGTCACAATTGTGGGATACCCTTAATCATAGTATAAATTAAGCAGGGATAAAACGCAAATATCTTTGAAATGTATGTCGCACAGAAGGCACGGCTTCCTTTGAAGGGTTTTTATTTGATGGTGTGTTATCTGAAAAAAAGGTTTCGTTTGGACAGAGTAAGAAAACTCTGAGCAAAAGTGTCTCGTAGACATTAAAATGATAGAGAAAATAAAAAAAAAAAAACAGTGAAAAGAACAAGACGAAGGAAAGAAATATGACGAAACAAAAAAAACATCCGCGATGGAGGGAGAAATGAGGGAACAGGTGGATATGGCGGAAGAGAAG
>JAWDGP010008032.1:10000-15000 GCA_033675545.1 Elysia crispata | reverse complement strand
TTGGAACTTTGCATCGTATCACAGGTGTAGTATACCGTGCCAATTTATAGCAAAGGGTTACTTGTCTGCTCCAGGCGATTCTGGCATATCCATTTCCATGAAAAAGAGGGGGGAGGGGGTGATGACGTCAAAACTGCTCCATCATTTTAATAAACCAATTCCATTCTGCCAAGGAAACTTAGCGGAGATTCCCCGCCGAATCTATTTTGACGTCCTTTCCATGTCTATTTGATTGAAATATTTCGAGATATTTCACAAAGGGCCTATGTTTGGTTTTTTTTTTTTGGGCTTGTTGCTTGTCTTTCCCACGAAGATGCTCACACCCTTGTGTTAGGCCTCACTCTCAAGAAGCCAAATTCTAAACTGTTTAAAGATATGTACATGTCATAGTCTCTAGTTTTTAGCCAAAGTTCACTTTTTTCGCTGAAGGTCGTGCTCGAAATGAGTCAGTTGAGAAGTAATTTTTCCTGAACCGGTGTATTAGCTCTATGGAAGTCTATTCATAATTACATGTATTTGAAACGGGAATTATTTTCGCCCGTCTGTAGTGGAGCTTGTAACATGCTGGCAGCAGGAGCAGCTGTGTGACCGTGATAATGACGTCAACGGGTGTTCGATATTTATCTACATGTATATTCTTACACAGATCATGGCAGAGGTGGGCGTGCGGTGGGGAGATAGAAAAGGAGAGAGAGAGAGAGAGAGAGAGAGAGAGAGAGAGAGAGAGAGAGAGAGAGAGAGAGAGAGAGAGAGAGAGGAGTAGGGGATAGGGAGAGAGAAAGAGCAGGAGAGACAGAGAGAGGTAAAGGGAGGGAGAAGTGTCTAAAGTGCAAATTGATGTATGATAATTGCCAAACTTCTCAAAGCGGTATTTCTCGGAATCTAACGAAGGAAAGATAACCATGGAGCTGCGAAGTCCAGCTGTTAACGGCAACTTCCTAGCATGGCAACACATGGCCGTACGCCCGCCCATTCTATCTAATTCTAGATTTTGTTTGTTAATGATCGTAAATTTTGTCCATATTATAATGAAACCCACAAGCCTTTTCAGATTCTACCTCCTCTCACAAGCCTAGACCGGTTTGACAAGCTGTGCCCGTCGCCCCGTAGGATGGCGTTGACGTGGGGGGTGTTAACATACTTCCCCATTTGGTGTTTTATTCACTTCCACGCCCTTTGAAAACACACATTTTCAGCCACTTTTTCGCTCTAACCGGAGAAGTATTTTACAGCCATGAAAAGTGTACTAAATCTGTCTGGGCCAAGAAGAAAAAAAAAAGAACTTGTTCTAACTCAGGCAAGTCCGGTTAGCTCTGGAACAAGTTGTAGATTTACACCATCAGGAGGCCGGCGAGTGTGCTTTATTTACAAGCGGAAGAGGCTGCAAGAACTAGCCATTACGAGGTCGGGACCTTTTGTGGGGTCAAATTAACCAGGACCCTTTCGCTTGCACTCCCGAAGTATTATCACTCCGTTTGGGGTGCTGGATCCATCGCTCTGTGGAATAATCAAATTTTACGGACATGTTTTGATTTGTTATGCAAGATTTCACGAGGAAAAAACAACCAAATCAACCCAAAACTAAAAAAAAAAAAATGAAAAAAAAAAAAAAAAAACGAAAAAAAACCAAACCGAAAAAAACACACAAAACAAACAAAAACATAAGCAACTAATAAAAAAACAGCGTGGGTAAATAAGTAAAAACTGCGGATTGAAGATATTCCCTAATGAACGATAACTCGAGACATCGAGATATGTTAGGGGCAAAGATATTAATTTAAACGGTGACCTTATTTAATTTGTTTGGTGAGGGGGGGGGGAGCAACTCTGTTGACGTCAGTGGACGCTCAGTCTGGTCCGGTGGTGACAGGACGTGCTGCAGACCTGTGTGTGTGTGTGTGTGTGTGTGGGGAGCAACTCTGTTGACGTCAGTGGACGCTCAGTCTGGTCCGGTGGTGACAGGGCGTGCTACAGACCTGTGTGTGTGTGTGTGTGTGTGTGTGTGTGGGGAGCAACTCTGTTGACGTCAGTGGACGCTCAGTCTGGTCCGGTGGTGACAGGGCGTGCTGCAGACCTCTGTGTGTGTGTGTGTGTGTGTGTGTGTGTGTGTGTGTGGAGAGCAACTCTGTTGACGTCAGTGGACGCTCAGTCTGGTCCGGTGGTGACAGGGCGTGCTGCAGACCTCTGTGTGTGTGTGTGTGTGTGTGTGTGGGAGCAACTCTGTTGACGTCAGTGGACGCTCAGTCTGGTCCGGTGGTGACAGGGCGTGCTGCAGACCTGTGTGTGTGTGTGTGTGTGTGTGTGTGGGGAGCAACTCTGTTGACGTCAGTGGACGCTCAGTCTGGTCCGGTGGTGACAGGGCGTGCTACAGACCTCTGTGTGTGTGTGTGTGTGTGTGTGTGTGTGTGTGGGAGCAACTCTGTTGACGTCAGTGGACGCTCAGTCTGGTCCGGTGGTGACAGGGCGTGCTGCAGACCTCTGTGTGTGTGTGTGTGTGTGTGTGTGTGTGTGTGTGTGTGTGTGTGTGTGTGGGGAGCAACTCTGTTGACGTCAGTGGACGCTCAGTCTGGTCCGGTGGTGACAGGGCGTGCTGCAGACCTCTGTGTGTGTGTGTGTGTGTGTGTGTGTGGGGAGCAACTCTGTTGACGTCAGTGGACGCTCAGTCTGGTCCGGTGGTGACAGGGCGTGCTGCAGACCTGTGTGTGTGTGTGTGTGTGTGGGGAGCAACTCTGTTGACGTCAGTGGACGCTCAGTCTGGTCCGGTGGTGACAGGGCGTGCTGCAGACCTCTGTGTGTGTGTGTGTGTGTGTGTGTGTGTGTGTGGGGAGCAACTCTGTTGACGTCAGTGGACGCTCAGTCTGGTCCGGTGGTGACAGGGCGTGCTGCAGACCTCTGTGTGTGTGTGTGTGTGTGTGTGTGTGTGTGTGTGGGGAGCAACTCTGTTGACGTCAGTGGACGCTCAGTCTGGTCCGGTGGTGACAGGGCGTGCTGCAGACCTCTGTGTGTGTGTGTGTGTGTGTGTGTGTGTGTGTGGGGAGCAACTCTGTTGACGTCAGTGGACGCTCAGTCTGGTCCGGTGGTGACAGGGCGTGCTACAGACCTGTGTGTGTGTGTGTGTGTGTGTGTGGGGAGCAACTCTGTTGACGTCAGTGGACGCTCAGTCTGGTCCGGTGGTGACAGGGCGTGCTACAGACCTCTGTGTGTGTGTGTGTGTGTGTGGGGAGCAACTCTGTTGACGTCAGTGGACGCTCAGTCTGGTCCGGTGGTGACAGGGCGTGCTACAGACCTCTGTGTGTGTGTGTGTGTGTGTGGGGAGCAACTCTGTTGACGTCAGTGGACGCTCAGTCTGGTCCGGTGGTGACAGGGCGTGCTACAGACCTCTGTGTGTGTGTGTGTGTGTGTGTGTGTGTGTGGAGTGCAACTCTGTTGACGTCAGTGGACGCTCAGTCTGGTCCGGTGGTGACAGGGCGTGCTGCAGACCTCTGTGTGTGTGTGTGTGTGTGTGTGTGGAGAGCAACTCTGTTGACGTCAGTGGACGCTCAGTCTGGTCCGGTGGTGACAGGGCGTGCTGCAGACCTCTGTGTGTGTGTGTGTGTGTGTGTGTGTGTGTGTGTGGGGAGCAACTCTGTTGACGTCAGTGGACGCTCAGTCTGGTCCGGTGGTGACAGGACGTGCTACAGACCTGTGTGTGTGTGTGTGTGTGTGTGTGTGGGGAGCAACTCTGTTGACGTCAGTGGACGCTCAGTCTGGTCCGGTGGTGACAGGGCGTGCTACAGACCTCTGTGTGTGTGTGTGTGTGTGTGGGGAGCAACTCTGTTGACGTCAGTGGACGCTCAGTCTGGTCCGGTGGTGACAGGGCGTGCTACAGACCTGTGTGTGTGTGTGTGTGTGTGTGTGTGGGGAGCAACTCTGTTGACGTCAGTGGACGCTCAGTGTGGTCCGGTGGTGACAGGGCGTGCTACAGACCTCTGTGTGTGTGTGTGTGTGTGTGTGTGTGTGGGAGCAACTCTGTTGACGTCAGTGGACGCTCAGTCTGGTCCGGTGGTGACAGGGCGTGCTACAGACCTCTGTGTGTGTGTGTGTGTGTGTGTGTGTGTGTGTGGGGAGCAACTCTGTTGACGTCAGTGGACGCTCAGTGTGGTCCGGTGGTGACAGGGCGTGCTACAGACCTCTGTGTGTGTGTGTGTGTGTGTGTGTGTGGGAGCAACTCTGTTGACGTCAGTGGACGCTCAGTCTGGTCCGGTGGTGACAGGGCGTGCTACAGACCTGTGTGTGTGTGTGTGTGTGTGTGTGTGTGTGTGTGTGGGGAGCAACTCTGTTGACGTCAGTGGACGCTCAGTCTGGTCCGGTGGTGACAGGGCGTGCTGCAGACCTGTGTGTGTGTGTGTGTGTGGGGAGCAACTCTGTTGACGTCAGTGGACGCTCAGTCTGGTCCGGTGGTGACAGGGCGTGCTGCAGACCTGTGTGTGTGTGTGTGTGTGTGGGGAGCAACTCTGTTGACGTCAGTGGACGCTCAGTCTGGTCCGGTGGTGACAGGGCGTGCTACAGACCTCTGTGTGTGTGTGTGTGTGTGTGTGTGTGTGTGGGGAGCAACTCTGTTGACGTCAGTGGACGCTCAGTCTGGTCCGGTGGTGACAGGGCGTGCTACAGACCTCTGTGTGTGTGTGTGTGTGTGTGTGTGTGGGGAGCAACTCTGTTGACGTCAGTGGACGCTCAGTCTGGTCCGGTGGTGACAGGGCGTGCTGCAGACCTGTGTGTGTGTGTGTGTGTGTGTGTGTGTGTGGGAGCAACTCTGTTGACGTCAGTGGACGCTCAGTCTGGTCCGGTGGTGACAGGGCGTGCTGCAGACCTGTGTGTGTGTGTGTGTGTGTGTGTGGGGAGCAACTCTGTTGACGTCAGTGGACGCTCAGTCTGGTCCGGTGGTGACAGGGCGTGCTACAGACCTGTGTGTGTGTGTGTGTGTGTGTGGGGAGCAACTCTGTTGACGTCAGTGGACGCTC
>JAWDGP010008032.1:0-5000 GCA_033675545.1 Elysia crispata | reverse complement strand
TGCTACAGACCTGTGTGTGTGTGTGTGTGTGTGTGTGTGTGTGTGTGGAGAGCAACTCTGTTGACGTCAGTGGACGCTCAGTCTGGTCCGGTGGTGACAGGGCGTGCTGCAGACCTCTGTGTGTGTGTGTGTGTGTGTGTGTGGAGCAATTCTGTTGACGTCAGTGGACGCTCAGTCTGGTCCGGTGGTGACAGGGCGTGCTACAGACCTGTGTGTGTGTGTGTGTGTGTGGAGAGCAACTCTGTTGACGTCAGTGGACGCTCAGTCTGGTCCGGTGGTGACAGGGCGTGCTACAGACCTGTGTGTGTGTGTGTGTGTGTGTGTGTGTGGGGAGCAACTCTGTTGACGTCAGTGGACGCTCAGTCTGGTCGGGTGGTGACAGGGCGTGCTGCAGACCTGTGTGTGTGTGTGTGTGTGTGTGTGTGGGGAGCAACTCTGTTGACGTCAGTGGACGCTCAGTCTGGTCCGGTGGTGACAGGGCGTGCTACAGACCTGTGTGTGTGTGTGTGTGTGTGTGTGTGTGTGGGGAGCAACTCTGTTGACGTCAGTGGACGCTCAGTCTGGTCAGTGGTGACAGGGCGTGCTGCAGACCTGTGTGTGTGTGTGTGTGTGTGTGTGTGGGGAGCAACTCTGTTGACGTCAGTGGACGCTCAGTCTGGTCCGGTGGTGACAGGGCGTGCTGCAGACCTGTGTGGGTGTGTGTGTGTGTGTGTGTGGGGGGGGCAACTCTGTTGACGTCAGTGGACGCTCAGTCTGGTCCGGTGGTGACAGGGCGTGCTGCAGACCTGTGTGTGTGTGTGTGTGTGTGTGTGTGTGGGGGGCAACTCTGTTGACGTCAGTGGACGCTCAGTCTGGTCCGGTGGTGACAGGGCGTGCTGCAGACCTGTGTGTGTGTGTGTGTGTGTGTGTGTGGGAGCAACTCTGTTGACGTCAGTGGACGCTCAGTCTGGTCCGGTGGTGACAGGGCGTGCTGCAGACCTGTGTGTGTGTGTGTGTGTGTGTGTGTGGGGGGGGCAACTCTGTTGACGTCAGTGGACGCTCAGTCTGGTCCGGTGGTGACAGGGCGTGCTGCAGACCTGTGTGTGTGTGTGTGTGTGTGTGTGTGGGGGGAGCAACTCTGTTGACGTCAGTGGACGCTCAGTCTGGTCCGGTGGTGACAGGGCGTGCTACAGACCTGTGTGTGTGTGTGTGTGTGTGTGTGTGTGGGGAGCAACTCTGTTGACGTCAGTGGACGCTCAGTCTGGTCCGGTGGTGACAGGGCGTGCTGCAGACCTGTGTGTGTGTGTGTGTGTGTGTGTGGGGAGCAACTCTGTTGACGTCAGTGGACGCTCAGTCTGGTCCGGTGGTGACAGGGCGTGCTGCAGACCTGTGTGTGTGTGTGTGTGTGTGTGTGGGGAGCAACTCTGTTGACGTCAGTGGACGCTCAGTCTGGTCCGGTGGTGACAGGGCGTGCTACAGACCTGTGTGTGTGTGTGTGTGTGTGGGGAGCAACTCTGTTGACGTCAGTGGACGCTCAGTCTGGTCCGGTGGTGACAGGGCGTGCTGCAGACCTGTGTGTGTGTGTGTGTGTGTGTGTGGGGAGCAACTCTGTTGACGTCAGTGGACGCTCAGTCTGGTCCGGTGGTGACAGGGCGTGCTGCAGACCTCTGTGTGTGTGTGTGTGTGTGTGTGTGTGGGGAGCAACTCTGTTGACGTCAGTGGACGCTCAGTCTGGTCCGGTGGTGACAGGGCGTGCTACAGACCTCTGTGTGTGTGTGTGTGTGTGTGTGTGTGTGGGGAGCAACTCTGTTGACGTCAGTGGACGCTCAGTCTGGTCCGGTGGTGACAGGGCGTGCTGCAGACCTGTGTGTGTGTGTGTGTGTGTGTGTGTGTGTGGGAGCAACTCTGTTGACGTCAGTGGACGCTAAGTCTGGTCCGGTGGTGACAGGGCGTGCTGCAGACCTGTGTGTGTGTGTGTGTGTGTGTGTGTGTGTGGGGGAGCAACTCTGTTGACGTCAGTGGACGCTCAGTCTGGTCCGGTGGTGACAGGGCGTGCTGCAGACATGTGTGTGTGTGTGTGTGTGTGTGTGTGGGGGGGGGCAACTCTGTTGACGTCAGTGGACGCTCAGTCTGGTCCGGTGGTGACAGGGCGTGCTGCAGACCTCTGTGTGTGTGTGTGTGTGTGTGTGTGTGTGTGGAGAGCAACTCTGTTGACGTCAGTGGACGCTCAGTCTGGTCCGGTGGTGACAGGGCGTGCTGCAGACCTCTGTGTGTGTGTGTGTGTGTGTGTGGGAGAAAATCTGTTGACGTCAGTGGACGCTCAGTCTGGTCCGGTGGTGACAGGGCGTGCTACAGACCTCTGTGTGTGTGTGTGTGTGTGTGTGTGTGTGTGGAGAGCAACTCTGTTGACGTCAGTGGACGCTCAGTCTGGTCCGGTGGTGACAGGGCGTGCTGCAGACCTCTGTGTGTGTGTGTGTGTGTGTGTGTGTGTGGAGAGCAACTCTGTTGACGTCAGTGGACGCTCAGTCTGGTCCGGTGGTGAGTGGGCGTGCTTCTGTCCTGTGTGTGTGTGTGTGTGTGTGTGTGTGTGTGGGGAGCAACTCTGTTGACGTCAGTGGACGCTCAGTCTGGTCCGGTGGTGACAGGGCGTGCTGCAGACCTCTGTGTGTGTGTGTGTGTGTGTGTGTGTGTGTGTGTGGAGAGCAACTCTGTTGACGTCAGTGGACGCTCAGTCTGGTCCGGTGGTGACAGGGCGTGCTACAGACCTGTGTGTGTGTGTGTGTGTGTGTGTGTGGGGAGCAACTCTGTTGACGTCAGTGGACGCTCAGTCTGGTCCGGTGGTGACAGGGCGTGCTACAGACCTCTGTGTGTGTGTGTGTGTGTGTGTGTGTGGGGAGCAACTCTGTTGACGTCAGTGGACGCTCAGTCTGGTCCGGTGGTGACAGGGCGTGCTGCAGACCTCTGTGTGTGTGTGTGTGTGTGTGTGTGTGGGAGCAACTCTGTTGACGTCAGTGGACGCTCAGTCTGGTCCGGTGGTGACAGGGCGTGCTACAGACCTCTGTGTGTGTGTGTGTGTGTGTGTGTGTGTGTGTGTGGGGAGCAACTCTGTTGACGTCAGTGGACGCTCAGTCTGGTCCGGTGGTGACAGGGCGTGCTGCAGACCTGTGTGTGTGTGTGTGTGTGTGTGTGTGTGTGTGTGGAGAGCAACTCTGTTGACGTCAGTGGACGCTCAGTCTGGTCCGGTGGTGACAGGACGTGCTGCAGACCTCTGTGTGTGTGTGTGTGTGTGTGTGTGTGGGGAGCAACTCTGTTGACGTCAGTGGACGCTCAGTCTGGTCCGGTGGTGACAGGGCGTGCTGCAGACCTGTGTGTGTGTGTGTGTGTGTGTGGGGAGCAACTCTGTTGACGTCAGTGGACGCTCAGTCTGGTCCGGTGGTGACAGGGCGTGCTACAGACCTCTGTGTGTGTGTGTGTGTGTGTGTGTGTGTGGGGAGCAACTCTGTTGACGTCAGTGGACGCTCAGTCTGGTCCGGTGGTGACAGGGCGTGCTGCAGACCTCTGTGTGTGTGTGTGTGTGTGTGGGGAGCAACTCTGTTGACGTCAGTGGACGCTCAGTCTGGTCCGGTGGTGACAGGGCGTGCTACAGACCTCTGTGTGTGTGTGTGTGTGTGGGGAGCAACTCTGTTGACGTCAGTGGACGCTCAGTCTGGTCCGGTGGTGACAGGGCGTGCTGCAGACCTGTGTGTGTGTGTGTGTGTGTGTGTGTGTGTTGAGAGCAACTCTGTTGACGTCAGTGGACGCTCAGTCTGGTCCGGTGGTGACAGGGCGTGCTGCAGACCTCTGTGTGTGTGTGTGTGTGTGGGGAGCAACTCTGTTGACGTCAGTGGACGCTCAGTCTGGTCCGGTGGTGACAGGGCGTGCTGCAGACCTGTGTGTGTGTGTGTGTGTGTGTGTGTGTGGAGAGCAACTCTGTTGACGTCAGTGGACGCTCAGTCTGGTCCGGTGGTGACAGGGCGTGCTGCAGACCTGTGTGTGTGTGTGTGTGTGTGTGTGTGTGTGTGGGAGCAACTCTGTTGACGTCAGTGGACGCTCAGTCTGGTCCGGTGGTGACAGGGCGTGCTGCAGACCTCTGTGTGTGTGTGTGTGTGTGTGTGTGTGTGTGTGGAGAGCAACTCTGTTGACGTCAGTGGACGCTCAGTCTGGTCCGGTGGTGACAGGGCGTGCTGCAGACCTCTGTGTGTGTGTGTGTGTGTGTGTGTGTGGAGAGCAACTCTGTTGACGTCAGTGGACGCTCAGTCTGGTCCGGTGGTGACAGGGCGTGCTGCAGACCTGTGTGTGTGTGTGTGTGTGTGTGTGTGTGTGGAGAGCAACTCTGTTGACGTCAGTGGACGCTCAGTCTGGTCCGGTGGTGACAGGGCGTGCTGCAGACCTCTGTGTGTGTGTGTGTGTGTGTGTGGAGAGCAACTCTGTTGACGTCAGTGGACGCTCAGTCTGGTCCGGTGGTGACAGGGCGTGCTACAGACCTGTGTGTGTGTGTGTGTGTGTGTGTGATGGCATGCACCCTCGATTGTTGACCCATGTCACCGAAACTCTGGAGAAATTTTGTACGTGTAATCATATTCATTTTATTCATTTGTTTATTAATTCATAAATATAGTTTGTGGTGGAATATGGGTAGTGGTATGAGGCAATAATTTGCCTGACAACCTTTGGTAGTCTAGCCTCTCCATATTGCAGCCAATTGCTTAATGAATCCAAGTACCATTTTTAACACGATCACAGATCAACGCAGTCTCTCTCTCTCTCTCTCTCTCTCTCACACTCTCTCGCTCTTTCACTCTCTCTCACTCTCTCTATCTCTCTCCCTCTCTCTATCTCTCTCTCTTTCACTCTCTCTCACTCTCTCTATCTCTCTCCCTCTCTCTATCTCTCTCTCTCTCTTTCACTCTCTCTCTCTCTCTCTCTCTCTCTCTCTCTCGGAGTAAATATTGAAGCTGTGGTCTTTAACTTTCTCTTAACAC
>JAWDGP010008031.1:267500-313801 GCA_033675545.1 Elysia crispata | reverse complement strand
CGCCATGTTATATTAGACCTCCTGCACAGTCTATCGTCTGGCGAGCATAAGTTATCTCCAGTGGAATACATCACGTGACAGATCACAGATGGACTGAGTGAGGGATGGGGTGAATAACAGCAACCTGATTTGGTTTCCTCTCAGCTGGAGGTTGCTACTTCATTTAAACCAGAGAGAATAACTATCAACTGAGCATAAATTAGAGGATCAAGAAAGCTTCAACATTCTGTACAGAGAGTGGCTCTGGGGTAGATAAAGCTCTTAAAGCTGTGAAGTTTGCGTGTCACCTAGAAAGAAACTTTCCCAACTGTTCATGTGAACGGATCTATCCATGTCTGGCGCGAAGGTTCTGGACACTTTTCACAACGTTTGTATGCTCTAAGCAGAATGCTCTGAGCCATTAGACACGAGAGGTACTCACCACTTTCGGTGATCTATAAACATGTTTTGTCATTAATGATCTCATTTGGCCATGGTTCTATATTCTTACAGCTTCCATGATAATGGATCAAGCTATTTGCATAGCAAATCGATAAGCATATGGAAAACTATTGGCGAGGAGACGAATAATACACACAGTTTCTCCGTCGGAAAGTAAAGCTTTTACCGCAATAAGCATACAGGATGGATTTAGCTTAACAAACACAATGTAGACACAACCATTTAACCAGAATATTAAAATTAACTTGCAGTTATGTCCACCTTTAAAGCAGATTGCTAAGCCTGTTGATTGTGGATAAGACAAGAAGCAAACATTAGCTGTTTTCAAAATACAGAGATGAGCGACAACACATACCAGCATCGTGAACTTGGTAACTTGGAGTCGTTACAGCAGATTAACCATGACTTTGTGATGTGATAATATATTTCTATGACGTCAGTGTCAAGGTAAAGGATTGAGAATTTGATCGCTCTCTCTTTATCTTCGTCCTGCATTCCTATTCTGCTCTGCCCATATCACCTTTCTTATCTTCCCTCTATTGTGTCTTTATCTTTTCAGCCCACACGTACATTCTGCTCTGCCCATATCACCTTTCTTATCTTCCCTCTATTGTGTCTTTATCTTTTCAGCCCACACGTACATTCTGCTCTGCCCATATCACCTTTCTTATCTTCCCTCTATTATGTCTTTATCTTTTCATTCCACACGTACATTCTGCTCTGCCCATATCACCTTTCTTATCTTCCCTCTATTGTGTCTTTATCTTTTCATTCCACACGTACATTCTGCTCTGCCCATATCACCTTTCTTATCTTTCCTCTATTATGTCTTTATCTTTTCAGCCCACACGTACATTCTGCTCTGCCCATATCACCTTTCTTATCTTTCCTCTATTGTGTCTTTATCTTTTCATTCCACACGTACATTCTGCTCTGCCCATATCACCTTTCTTATCTTTCCTCTATTATGTCTTTATCTTTTCATTCCACACGTACATTCTGCTCTGCCCATATCACCTTTCTTATCTTTCCTCTATTATGTCTTTATCTTTTCAGCCCACACGTACATTCTCAATGTCTGTCTGAATGTCTGCCTATTTGACGCTCTGCTTGCCCGCCTGCTGCTCTTCACGTCTCTCTATCTCTCTCTCTCTCTCTCTCTCTCTCTCTCTCTCTCTCTCTCTCTTTATCTCTCTTCGTTCATATCCATTACTCTGCTCCCTCTTTCAATCTCTCTTGCTCTTTTTCTTCCTCTTACTCCCTCTCCCCCCTCCACACACACACACACGCGTTTCTTTCTCTCTTTGCTGCGCCTCTCCATATTTTACTGGTTAATTTACTTTACGGCAAGCGTTCCAGAATTTCAACTCGTCATAATGCAATTATTACGATCTTTTATTCATGTACGCTGAAAACATCAGCGATAAATTTTATACAGTTGGATAACAGGCCTAGAATCGTAAAGGACATAGCATTTCAAACTGTTGTTTTTTCATCGGCATATTTGGCTTGGAGTTAACACTAATCGATCATCGTTAAAGTGTTTAAACATTACAAATGCAACCTGCATAAAATATCATGGCAATCGCTTAAGCGTTAAATAGTTGAACTTAAACACATTTGACACTTTGGAAGCCTGAAAATTACAAAAAATTGATAGTAATAATTTTATCGATATGCACATTCTTTTAATGTGACATAATTGTTCTTTATTCCAAAGATAGTCCACTACTTGCATTCTGCTATAGTTACTAGCAGTTTGTATTCGAAAACAGATTATATCACCTGGGCAGGCCAAACAAACTGCCAGGGTGACCAGATAATTCTAGTCCAGCAAGCCACATCACTGGCAGACCTGTGTGGCTGACAGCAAGATTTTGGCCACTGCCCCAGGTAGTTGTGGTGTAATCCCCGTGGTAGGCCTGTGCGGCTGACACCATACATCCTTTGAGACCCCTCTCCCTCTCGCTGACCTTGTTCCATAGATCAACATTTGTTCCTGGAATTGCTTCGTCCCTGTGTGATACTCTTTCGTTCTCATGTCCCTCTCCCTCTCGCTGACCTTGTTCCATAGATCATCATTTGTTCCTGCAATTGCTTCGTCCCTGTGTGATACTCTTTCGTTCTCATGTTCCTCTCCCTCTGTGATAAACAAGCCCTAGAGGTGAGCAAACCTGTGACATCAGACCATTTTCATGCTTATCAGAAAGCTACGAATTGACGTCAAAAAGGTCTCAAGATGCTAAGCCTTGCGGGAATTCATAGCTGCGTATTTATTGCAATCTGAATGGTAACGAATGGTAAAAAGTGACTATAATGAGATTTGGATTTTTATAAAACTAGCCTTCAAATCCCTAATTATTAAAGATTACTCCACATGAAGGTCAAAATATACCCTAAAATACTACGAAGCAGTTGGATTCCAAACAGCTCTGATTGTTGGACACATTTCAGTGAAACTAACTGTGTAGAAAACTTGGAACCTTTAAAGTTTCGTGTTCCATGATTGGAAAAAATCTTTTACATTTCAAATACAATTTTTTTTTGGTCCCAAAAGTTTAATGTTAATTTCTCCTTGTATTAATTAGATCTAGGTTATTTTTTTTCCTGGTAATTTTTTTGTCTGGATTTCTCACTTATCTATCATAGCTATGTCCATAACGCATGCTTAGAAGAAACCTCACCATTTTTTCTTTATCATAAAATACAAAAAACCTCGCAAGGTCAACGTTTTGAATTTTTTTTATCAAATACTCCAATTTTTAATCGCCATGTATTTATGTATTTCATCTTATAATTAAAAAAACATGAAACTGTCAAATTTTGCATAGCATTACAGCTTGTGTATAGTTTTAGGGTATGTCACAATTTATACAATGGTGTAGTTTTTTTTTATACACAAGTTTTAATTGTTTTACCCTCTCAATCGATCTGCATCAAACTTTTTTCGGATGTAACTTCGATCTAGACAAAAGGGTTTGCTTCACAAGAAGGCGACGAGGGGGTTAGGTTACGACATAAATAGGTCGAATTATTCATGCCCATAGATGGTCTACATTCTGCAGTGAAAAGGGAATGAGATTTCACAACAATTATTGCGTGCTCTGTTTAGCGACACGATCAAACAAGAACATCTGCCGTGAAGAATCTGCAAATCAAACAGTCTAACGCTGTAATCAGTGATACGTGGTGCGCACATTGGATTGAGAGGGAGAGAGTCCGGAGGTGGAAGAATATAAAATACGAAAATGTGATAAGAGATAGTCATTTTAATATCTTTGACATTTATTGCAATATCTTGACATTATGTACGTCACTATTTTTTTTCCTTATTTCACTCCAAATTCAAGCAACAATCAATTTTTTTTAACTGAAATGTTTGGCATCTCTGTGAGTTTTTTTTTTTTTTTAATAATAATTGTCATCGCGCCATGTGGAGCAAAAGCTAGTTTTAAGTAATATCTTTAATTTTCCCATTTAGTGTTCGAGCAGGTTTTGAAAGCTCATTGTGGAGTCAGAGAGATCCAGCTGTGTTTGTTCTCCAGAATTGTTTTTCCAGAAAAACTGGGTCGCGATTTGTTTTATTTTTGCTTAATAATCCGACTCTGGTATATATCTATGATTTTATTGTATGGACGGAATATTGTACTTTCTTTGACAAAACTCAATATCAAAATATCTTAGAGGCGCCTTATGTATTCTTAGATTTGATTGACTAGAAAACTTCAAAGATTACTACTGCTTTAATTAGAAGAAAGATGTAAGAAGAAAAAAAAAGGTGGGGGGTGGGGGGGTGGGGGGGAATGGAACTTAGATTTAAAACCAAGAGTCCCCCACACTCCCGCACTGACAATGGTGAGTAGAGCCCAAAGCGAAACGTTTGGTGCTGCCTGCACTGGGTTGGTGTATTTCCAAAGAAATGTTTTACTAACTTTTCTCGGTAAAGTTCATTTCTCTTTGATGTTAGCTCTTAGATGGTTCTTAGACAGAAAAAAAAAAAGCTTCAGATAAAAAGTGAGTTGGTTGGGCTTTTTCATCGAAGGATCGTCTAGAAGCTTTGATGCAGTACAGAGTTCGGGGGAAACAAGGAAAGTTGTGATTATAACGAACTCGATCGTATGTGACAAAAGTTGATTTGTGTGTCCAGATTTTATCTTTTAAGAAGGCATTGGTTACAGCTATTTGATCTCTGTCAGAATCTAACATGTAGTGGGTTGGTCATGTGCTACAGCCCAGTCTGTCCTGGCGAGATCAGGCTGAAGTTACTTTACAGACACTTGTGACAGTCGCCTTGTGCCAGAGCTTCACCATACAAACAAGCCATTAGCACATAAACTGATCAACAATCAGACGTTCAATTAATCACTCAATCAACCAATCAATTAATCAATCAATCAATCAATCAATCAGCTAGCCATCAATCATATCAATCAACCAACCAGCCAAAAAATCCTTCAATCAATGAACCAGTTGTTTCGATACAAAGATACTCTGTCACATATGATGACAAAATTACCCACTCACCTTTATAAAACTTGGCCATGTTTTGTAAATTTTGAATTTTTTTATTCGGTTTGTTTATGTCTCAGATTCGCCACCTCTGTGAGAAAATGTTCCAGTTGGTAGTTCAAGTGTTTTCCCTGCTCGCAGTACCATGCAATGATTCCTCTCGAGAATTCAGGAAAGAGCGCCACAGTGAATGGCCTGTCACACGGTGCTAGATACGATTCACTTTGTCACTTGGGCTTGGGACCCAAATCTTTCATGCTGTGGCCCTGAGTAGCCTGAAGACAGATATCTCAGCAGACAGACATCTCAGCAGACAGACATCTCAGCAGACATCTCAGCAGAAGGTATCTGGTGAGAGCATGAACTGTTTGGTCTGGACCAGTTGGCGTCGCCTGGAGTTTCACAACCCGTTTGTTAGTCTGTGGCGGTCCAGTGGGAAAACATTCTGGTGAAAACAAAAACAGAAACTGTTAGGGGGCAGTGTCACCACAGTATAAAAATAAAAAAAAACACCAAAAGTTTCTTGTTTTACAAAAATTGAGCTGAAGAGAACGTGAGAAATATGAAATCTGAGAGAGATGGTTATAGAAAGAGGTTGGGGGAGCACACTTTGAGGGGCAGGTAGACAGAAATATAGCGAGATAGAGAGAGTGAGTGAAAGAGATGAAGGAAGAAAAGAGGGATAGAGAAAAAATAGAGAGAGTGAGACAGAGACAGAGAGAGAGACAGAGAGAGAGATACAGAGAGAAAGAGATACAGAGAGAGAGAGAGAGAGAGAGAGAGAGAGAGAGAGAGAGAGAGAGAGAGAGAGAGAGAGAGAGAGAGAGAGAGAGAGAGAGAGAACAAATGTGTGTATAATCGAACGACTTGGCAAACAGCTAGGCTCAATAATAACGAATTCAGACGAAATTAACCACCTCCCCCCTCCCTCCTCCCCACAGTTTTATGATGTTTGTAGCGCGAACCACCTTGTTCATCATTTTTAATTTACAACTGTTGCTACAGATTACGATGTGAGTGACTACTCGGGTCTATGGAACCGATTGTTCTGACTAGCGTGACGTCCGGCTAGCGGTCAAGCGACCTCCCAAGGATCCCGTGGAGAGCGCTAGCCAATCAGCTAAACCTTGCCGTGTTTGTGTGCGGCCAGAACTAGAAACCAGTGGACGAGCTGCACAAAGTCGGCTGAATTTTAATGCCACGTGGCAGACAACAAATCAGAGACGATTGCATGACCTTCACCATACCGCTATGGACTGAGAGGCTACTCGACCTTGCCACAACAAGGTCATCCTAGAAAAGGTCAACCCAAACATGAGATTGAAGTAAGTGAGCTTTCTGGGCCGTGCGGTTAACAAGAATAGTTTCATTAAAGTAACAATGTAATTCTAGCTTACAATTGGGATTAACACAATACAGCAGTACACGCCATGCGTCTTCTGATGGATTGGGCTTGTAAACATAAACAATCAATACATCAACCAGTCAAACAATCAATTAATCCAATAATCAATTAACCAATAGCCAGACTTCCATGTCCCAGTTAGCACCAGGTATGAGCTTGGTAGAGCAATCACTTAAGCTGAGGACGGTATCTGGCCTCCCACACAACTGCTGCATTAAGTGCTATCGACAGACACAATTATTACCTGCCAATATGAACTCTGCTCACCCACTCGAACGTACCCTGCCTGAGTTTTATTCGCTCAATCAGTGGGTGATACTCACGCAAAATTTACACTACAACAGGAATATGGCGGCTAGAGTTAATAAATCTGAGGTGACATTGGTTTCACTTTACAAGCTTTTATCGCAATCCTATTGGTTTAGGACCGTAAATTTGCAGAGGAAAAAAGCAAAACAAAAAAACAATAACAACAACAAAAATCCGAAAAAACCCAACCCCAAACAAAACAAAGAACCAAAACCATTTCTTATCAGGATGAAGTGGATCTTGCAACCGCCCCCCCCCCCCCCCCCCCTGCTCTGATAGATAAAGCTTTCTTCAGCGTGCTCGATAGCATCTGAGAGTGAGTCGTGCTTTAATAGGGGACCGACATGCACGCCGGGTGAGTGTTTCCTGTGGCCGAGCCAGTCCACGCACCCGCACGCACCAGCTCGCACCAGCTGAACTCTGTGGGAAATGCTAGAGTGTCAGGTGACAATACATAGCCATGATTGTCTCAGGACATTCAACTTAGCTCGCTCACACTGATGCTGCTGATCCGGCTGGTAGTTGTTTATACCTGGCTTCACCTTGCTTGACGAATACAGTTTTATTAATCTCTCTATCACTATGCCTGTCTTCCTCTTACAGTCTTAGCCTCCCTTCCTCCTCTCTCTTCCCTCTTTTACTTACTCTCTCTCTCTCTCTCTCTCTCTCTCTATATATATATATATATATATATATATATATATATATATATATATATATATCTCTTACATACACAAACACATTCTCTCTTTGTATGGAACTCCTGTCCGACTCATCTTGCTCTTTGAAGCTGATTATTTAAAAAAAAAAAAGTATCAAGATCTCCAGAGAAAGACAAAAAGGTTACCTCACCAGCGCACAGAGGGATGTTTTTGTGAGAACAATCCACAACACACACAAAACTGAGCGCCGGCTCAGTGTCCTCTGATCGAAAAGCATTGTGTCTGATGAACGAAACCAAGCACATCGGAACACACAGCATCCAGGGCCCTCGAAGCTCTCTCTGTTGTCTGCAAACTCTTCAATCTCGTTTTTCTCGCTTTAGTTGGACGGTGCTAGGGATCCACTGGCCTAAACTACTGTAATTGAATTGAAACAACTCTACCACACACGCGCAAATAGAATTACATGCCAAAAAATTTCAAGAGCGTCTGAGGTGTGGTTTTCTCGGTAGAAGCAAATAAGGTTGCCTGGTGCTTTGTGGGAGTCTCGGCGTTTTCCCATCTGGGGCTGAGTGATCGGGAGAATCAGGAAAAAACGCTCCTGGTATCATTTGCTAAGAGGGAAAAAAAAGTAATTCAACAAAAGCAACTGTGTCCATGTGATTTTGTTTGCCAGGCTAATGGTATCAGATACAAGAGGGGATGGAAGGAGATAAAGATTAGAGGAGGAAAATATGAAAAAAGTAGGGCAAAGCACCTTGATAACATAAGAAGGAACAAAAGGAAGTGGGGAGAAAACGGTTTGGGAAACGAAAAGAAAACAGGCAGAGCGAAAATCCAAAAAGGGCAAAGAAGTGGGAAAAAAGTGAGGAAAGGAAGGAGAGAAGGTAAAGAGAAAATGAAGAGAGAGAGAAAGATAGAAAGAGAGAGACAGACCGACAGACAGACAGTCAGACAGACAGTCAGACTGACAGACAAGCACAGAATGAGAATGAAGGTAAGGAGGGAGGGAGTGGTGGATGTAAATCATAGGAACACCACAGGACTATCTGAATGAGGGAGGAAGCACAAGTGTTTTCTCTTGACCCCCACTCGAGCAGATCTCGAGGTTTTGACAAGTTTTGCCGTATCTGTTCACTGCAAATGTCTGGTGGTGCTGTAAGTCCGGTGCAAGTGTCCTCAGCTGTACCTCATATCTGATAAAACACACTTTTTGAGGGGCCAATGAACGAGTTATCTATTGGAGATATTTGAAAAATAAAAAAGATAATGGGGAGTAAAAGAGGACCATCATGATGACGATACAATAACTGAGAAGAAGAAGAAGAAGAAGAAGAAGAAGAAGAAGAAGAAGAAGAAGAAGAAGAAGAAGAAGAAGAAGAAGAAGAAGAAGAAGAAGAAGAAGAAGAAGAAGAAGAAGAAGAAGAAGAAGAAGAAGAAGAAGAAGAAGAAGAAGAAGAAGAAGAAGAAGAAGAAGAAGAAGAAGAAGAAGAAGAAAAAGAAAACAAGAATAAAAGATATAGGAAGAGGCTAACTTAAGAGTGTTATCCCTTCTCTTTCACTTTTAAAAAATCTTTCTTTTTTCTTCAATCTGTGAAACACACTTTTTTATAACATGACTTCAGTTCTTTGTCACTGTTTCTGTTTGCCTGTTGGTCTATCCGTCTCCCACTTTGTCTTTCTGAGTCTGCCACTATCTCTATCTCTCATTCTCCCTCTGAGCACTCCCACGCCTGCCCATTAATATCTTGATCTAGCCATCTTTGAACCTACTCATCTCGGGTTTTCACTTTCTGTGTCCTCTATAATAACCGTTAAGATATCTACTTGCAGACGATATTGTCTCCTATATTGACGTCGCTCCAGATTTCGGCAGTTCCACACACGGAGCGGCCCGCGTTTTCCCTGTTGATCAGCACGACAAGCAATCTTCGCTGCTTGGTCAGGGCAAACTTTTCCGTCTGCCATTTGTCGTCACTTCCGGTCTGTCATGAGACCCCACTCGTCCTGAGGCAGACGCTAAGACGGCTGGCAAACATGTAGGAAGTGACGCCCACCACAAAACGCCCCAGCTTACTTGGGAACTGATGTTTTACATTCACACAGAAGATGTTTTCAGAAGAAGGTCGTCTACCGTCATGGTGATGGAGGAAGAGTTTCACATCATTGTCATGTTGAAAAATGTTCCACACAATTGTAAAGAAAGTTCAACACCATTTTTGTAATGAAGAAAGATGTTCACACCATTGTCATGGAGAACGATACTTGAGATAAAAAGATTGTAATGAAGAAAGATTTCGCACCATTGTAATGAAGAAAGATATTCACACCATTGTGTTGAAGAAAGATGTTCACACCATTATAATGAAGAAAGATGTTGACACCATTGTAATGAAGAAAGATATTCACACCATTGTATTGAAGAAAGATGTTTGACACCATCGTAATAATGAAAGATGTTCACACCATTGTCATATGTTTGACACCATCGGAATGGAAAAAGGTGTTCATGCCATTGTAAAGAAAAAAGATGCTCAAACCATTGTAATGAAGAAAGATGTTCACACCATTGACATGGAGAAATATGTTTGAGACCATAAAGATTGTAGTGAAGAAAGATGTTTGACACACATTGTAATGAAGAAAGATGTTCACACCATTGTCATATGTTTGACACCATCGGAATGGAAAAAGGTGTTCATACCATTGTAAAGAAAAAAGATGCTCAAACCATTGTAATTAAGAAAGATGTTCACACCATTGACATGGAGAAATATGTTTCACATCATCGAAAGGAATATAAAGTGGTAGGAGAGGGGGAGGAATTGCTAGTCTGTTGGACTAGCGACTTGACTCAGATGGAACACACATATTTGTAACTCATTCGCTTTGTATCGTTAACTCTTTATATGTTCATTTTATTTAATCTGTACATTCCCAGACTGAGCGTTCCCGCGTCCACTCTTTCCCCCATCCCTTCTGTGGCCATCGTCAATTGTACTCTGATTCTCTATCCTTCCCTCTCTCTCTCTCTCTCTCTCTCTCTCTCTCTCTCTCTCTCTCTCTCTCTTTGTCTTTATCTACCCAATATATCTTTTTTCCTTTCTTTCTTACTCACTGTTTATGTCTCTTTTTCTTTTTCGTACGGTGTCTTTTTGTTTCTTTTAGTCTCCATGTATTTTATTTCCTTCTCTATGTCTCTTATTTTCTGTCTTTCTCATTGACTCTCTCTCTCTCTCTCTCTCTCTCTCTCTCTCTCTCTCTCTCTCTCTCTCTCTCTCTCTCTCTCTCTCTCCATTTTAATCACTCTACTTACTCACTCTTTATTTACAGGCTAAATTCTTTGGGGGTATAAACAGATAAGTAAATTTTCTCATTCGATTTGAATCTTCAAACCTATCAGTATTGCATTCATAGAAAATACCGATGGTATGAAAGTTGTAGATTGATGGTTTGTTGCAGAAGGGAGATATTTGACACTATTTTAACATTCTAACAAGAGGCAGCTGGTTTTCTTAAAAACAATATCACCAAAAATTGCTATGAACAAAAAATAAAAAAATAAATAACGACGCGATCACTTTCTAACAAGTTTGCCTTTTTCGATTGATAAGTTAAAACATAGGAATGAAATAACCATTTCTTTCGTCATGGGGAGAACTTATGAGGAAAGATGGCGCATGCATGGTGGCGTGAACATCACACAGATCAGACAGGGAAACCATCCATCGCGATGCTGACGTCACACAGCTTAGAGTGTCCTGGTGGTCACTGCAGAAACCAGCATACTTGACACACAAACATGCCCCAGAGATAGAGACAAGCTGGGCAGAGTCACGACATCCTTCCATAAAGAGCTCCAGCCGCGGAAACACGACTAGGAAGAGAGCAAGAGGGCAGCAGAGCAGTGGAGGGGGACAGGGCGGGAAGAAACAGCTGCAAGTCACGCAAATCTCGCCTCATTAAGGCTCATGACATCAGGTGGAAAGAGCGTGGAATCAAGGGAAATAATTAAAGCCGCAATCTAAGTCTAATGGACCTGTTATCCAGATTTATTGTCAGGGATTTGGAGAGGTTAAGCCACAGAAAAGAAGACGAATGGAGGTTAAAAATAGAAAAGAACATGCAAGGACTCAAAGAGTAAAAACGGCTGCAAGTGATGTTCTTTTTTTTTTTGGTGTGTGTGTGTGTGTGTGTGTGGGGGGGGGATTTTTGGACAAGGAACACTGGGGAAGCGATTTTTATTTATTTCTATTTTAGTAACAGAAGTTTTTTTCCAAGTATTTCAATATAAACTTTCTAAAACAATTATCTCCATTGAACAATGTGGCGTAAGATGCCTCAAATGAGCATCCACGATGAAAGTAAGCTGGCAGTGGGGCCTAGCATTTCCTCATTCCCAACTTAGCATATTCCCACAAAAGACCTTAAAATATGATAAAATCTCATCTTATTAAGAAAATTATATGCGAATATTATCAACATAAAAAGTTCAACTATTTAAGGTTATTCTATTTTGTGACAAGATCCGGAATCAAGATCTAGATCTAACTTTGAGTACTTTACCGTCATCATGACAAAGCAGGCGCGAAGAGAATAAGAAAGAAAAATATTTTTAAACGAAGTTACGAGGTTTTTCTTTTTTCATTCAACAAAGCACCACTGTAGAACCCTTGGAGTCCCTTTAAGGATTTTAAGTTGTGCAGCTTTTCTTATCTTTGATTCTCCCTATATGAATCTGAACACACAGACACATTTATGTGAACTGAGTGATAGGACATTCTCTCTACACAGCCACGGAAAGGTCCCTATATCCAGCCAGTTCATGGGACCGCAGGACCTTTAGAGGGAAAACTAGAGGAGATCAGTTACGAGTGACTTAATGAGGGATATTCAATGTCGGTTTGCATGACTTAATGAGAGATACTTCTCTCTGTCTAGATGAGGGATACTAACTGCCGGCTTCTCTCTGTCTAGATGAGGGATACTAACTGCCGGCTTCTCTCTGTCTAGATGAGGGATACTAACTGCCGGCTTTTCTCTGTCTAGATGAGGGATACTAACTGCCGGCTTCTCTCTGTCTAGATGAGGGATACTAACTGCCGGCTTCTCTCTGTCTAGATGAGGGATACTAACTGCCGGCTTCTCTCTGTCTAGATGAGGGATACTAACTGCCGGCTTTTCTCTGTCTAGATGAGGGGTACTAACTGCCGGCTTCTCTCTGTCTAGATGAAGATATTAACTGCCGGCTTCTCTCTGTCTAGATGAGGGATACTAACTGCCGGCTTCTCTCTGTCTAGATGAGGGATACTAACTGCCGGCTTCTCTCTGTCTAGATGAGGGATACTAACTGCCGGCTTCTCTCTGTCTAGATGAGGGATACTAACTGCCGGCTTCTCTCTGTCTAGATGAGGGATACTAACTGCCGGCTTCCTATGTTTAAATTAAGGATACTTACTTCTGTTTTTCTGTCTAAATTCACTGATTCTTACCGTTGATTTGATGACTAAATGAGGGATACTTACAGACGGCTCCTTTCTGTCCTAATTTAATCCACGGTTCGTTCTTACCATATTAATCCTTAATACTACGAGGGAAGAGAGATAGATAGAGAGAGAGAGAGACAGAGAGAGAGAGAGAGAGAGAGAGAGAGAGAGAGAGAGAGAGAGGACGGTAAATGGAAATGAGGAGAAGGAAGAAGGAAGAAAAACGGTTGAAAATATGGAAAATGAGACAGAGAAAGACTGAACAGAAGAAAGACAGACAGTGGGAAAGGAAGAGGAACAGGATAAAGAGAAATACATCTAGTTGCACAGAATAAAGAGAGAGAGAGAGAGAGAGAGAGAGAGAGAGAGAGAGAGAGAGAGAGAGAGAGAGAGAGAGAGAGAGAGAGGGAGAGGGAGACAGAAAAAGAAGGGCAGATAGTTAGAGTGGGGAGGGGGGGGGGGAGAGAAGAGATGGTTTTCTAATTCTAAGCTTAACTAAACCTTTTTATAATGTTTGCTCTCCCAACCCGGAGTGGACGTCGGCAGTTAACATCCACACTCAATGAAGCATCGGCCCCTGATTAAATCCAGTCTCCTACGCCAATCATCAGTTGAGCCATATCCATCTTGCGTATTTTCGATGTTTAACAACGGTTTATCCAGATCCAGGTTAGTTTTGGTGCAGTTAAACAGTTTACCTGGGCCTATTTAATTAGCAAATGGCGTTAGGGCCACGCACTTGACCTTGACTTTGCACAAATCCTTTCATCCCGAGTGTATATCTGACATATCTCATACGCCAAGTTAGTTTTTCATCGATACGGCACCAGTTTCCCCAGGTCGAAATGAGAGGTCTTTTGTTAAACAAAACCCTGGATCTATGAAGCTAACGCTAATGTTTGTTTTGTTTTGTTTGATGTTTACAAATATTCGTGAGTCATCCTTGCGGCCAAGTGTTGAAATGGAGGAAGCCCAAAAAGCTATAATAAATCACGATTGCCTGTCAAGCTGATACATAAAAAGTTACAATAAATCACGATTGCTTGTCAAGCTGACATAAAAAGCTGCACCACTGTGACCTTCAAGGATTTGCTGACAAAGTTTTTATACAAAAAAGAAATGGCGGAATTTCGGATTCCGGACTTTGTGGCCTCATACGAAGAGGCGATTTGTAATTCTGTTCGTTTTTAATTCTGTGGGTGAGGCAGGCTGATGTAAGAAGCCGAGGGTTCAAACTACTGCGGCGTGCGAAGCCTTTCAATGAGAGAAGAATTTTCCGATAATATTCAGATGTGTGCGGCCACAGGATGCCCCCCCCCCCCACCTTTTTTTCCTCTGTCAATTCTCAGACAGCATTCCTCTCCTAAGAAGAAACGCTTTGATTTGGCTCCACAATCTTCTTCCATTTGTTTCGTTTTTCCTCTCTCAATAAAACCAATGAAACGTTATGAGGACAAACGATCAGAAGCGATTCATCAGACTTCACTATTTTCACACTTACTCCCAGCCTTCATCAAGCCCTATAGTTTTAGTTTTATCAGAACAAAGCCTTTAAATACTCTATCATAAAATATAGAAGATTGGCAGTGTGTGGGAAATAGTTACTGATCGGAAGTAAGTAAAATTTGAGATGACCCTTGCTAGAAACTGTGGGGCAGTCAGTTAATAGTCAAAACGGAATTTCAGGACAAAGTAAAACTCGCAGATACAATTGAAAGAATAAGTAAGGACTAAAAACAAAAATACCATGAAAAACACTTCATGAATCATGTAACCGACACTTAAAGAAGTGTAGTCGATGAAGAGGTGAAGTTGGTCAAAGATCAGGTCTGTAGTCTGTAGTGAGGCGACGTATCCCGCTCTCACCACTGCTAGGTTTAGCGTTCAGTACACCGCCACAGATGTCCACCTTAATCTTGGCGCTGTCCCGCCAACTCCCAGCGGGGATTCCCCGACACTCACGTCTGCTAATCAAATTACAGGAACTCTCATTGTATATCACAGTGGAACCAACGAGAAAGTGTCAGTGTTGACACTGACATGAATATTTTACATAGCCCAGCCTTTTTTTATCAGTTTTCTTTGTATTTTGTTTAGATTTATGTTTAGAGCACCTAAAAAAATCTACGTGTAGTGGGAGGAGTTCAGAGCTCGGACAACAAAACTTTCAAGGAACACCTCTGAGAGACTCATCCGACATTGAACAATCTAGAGCCGTTGTTTCTTTTCTTAATCTTTTACAGGACTTAATGTTACAGGCATCACACAACAATGCTACAAAGGTTATAAGACAAAATTTTCAAGGTCATGATCGATGTGTCGGCTGGACCCAGTAGCGTTGCTTTAGCGAGCTCATAGTGAGATTTGAACCACAGACCTGGTTTTCTACAGACCGTGCCAGCATGCTTCTTCCTGCAGTGTTATGACACCGATCAACTGTTGTAATGAATCCCGCCTGAAGAGACCAAGCCAGAAGTAGGTCTAGCTCGGACTCTCGATTGGTCAGCCTACTGGTCCAGTAATCAGCAGCCTGACTTGACAACTTTTACATTCCTGTACTCGAGGAGACAACAGGGGAGACGGCGGAAAAGGTTACTGACCTTTCAATTAATTTTATCCGCAAAGGTCAATGTATGTAACATCCAGTAAGTTCAGCTTGCACTTCTATTTTGACCTTTACTTCTTATAATGTGAAGCAACTTGCCCAACTCATTTCTAAATTGTTATGATTATATTCAGAGACTGAGTTTAAGCTGTATAAAAATCTGTAAAATTTGTGTTCTTTGAAGTTAATAGAAACCTACTTTTGACTTTTCTTTTTTATCACTTCGTTTATTTTTGTTTGTTTGTTTGTTTTCAGCTTTCCAGGTCGGCTTGAGTTCAACAGATGGTAAGACGTCGTCATAAAGGGAGGAAGGAGTGTTGTGTTTTATCTTCGTATATATCTGCCCTATTTCTGTCGTCTCACAAGAAAAACAATTCCACGAATGTGGAACAAATTCAAGGACTTCAGAACCACAAAAGCCGTCAGTATTTGGATTTTCATATCGCACTTCTATGCAGTCTGTCAACTCTGAATTCGGCTCTTTCGTGACTGTTTTAATCCGAGCTATTATAGATCTACTTGTTCTGACCTTCTATCCAGACTTTCGTGTGTCTTTTCTCACAAGTCTGAGCGGAACAAGTGCAGACTGGCCAAGGAATGTTTGAACAGTAGCTGTACACTATGTTCTAGCACCTCAAGAATATACTCTACCAGATCTTAGTGCACATTGGAAAAGGAATGTTTGAACAGTAGCTGTACACTATGTCCTAGCACCTCAAGATGATGCTCTACTAAATCTTAGTGCACATTGGTAAAGGAATGTTTGAACAGTAGCTGTACACTATGTCCTAGCACCTCAAGATGATACTCTACTAAATCTTAGTGCACATTGGTAAAGGAATGTTTGAACAGTAGCTGTACACTATGTCCTAGCACCTCAAGAATATACTCTATCAGATCTTAGTGCACATTGGAAAAGGAATGTTTGAACAGTAGCAGCGCATGATGACCTAGCACCTCAAGATGATACTCTACTAAATCTTAGTGCACATTGGAAAAGGAATGTTTGAACAGTAGCTGTACACTATGTCCTAGCACCTCAAGAATATACTCTGCCAGATCTTAGTGCACATTGGAAAAGGAATGTTTGAACAGTAGCAGCGCATGATGTCCTAGCACCTCAAGAATATACTCTATCAGATCTTAGTGCACATTGGAAAAGGAATGTTTGAACAGTAGCTGTACACTATGTCCTAGCACCTCAAGAATATACTCTACCAGATCTTAGTGCACATTGGAAAAAGGATATTTGAACAGTAGCTGTACACTATGTCCTAGCACCTCAAGAATATACTCTACCAGATCTTAGTGCACATTGGAAAAGGAATGTTTGAACAGTAGCTGTACACTATGTCCTAGCACCTCAAGAATATACTCTACCAGATCTTAGTGCACATTGGAAAAGAAATGTTTGAACAGTAGCAGCGCATGATGACCTAGCACCTCAAGATGATACTCTACTAAATCTTAGTGCACATTGGTAAATTTTTTTTACAACAGTAGCAGAACATGATGTCCTTACACCTCAACATGATGTCCTAACATACTCCACAAGATCTTAGTACAGATTCAAAAAAGGATGTTTGAACAGTAGCAGTACATAATGGCCTAACACCTCAAAAACACACTCTACCAGATCTTAGTGCAGACTCGTAAATGCATGTTTGAACAATACCAGTACATGATGTCCTAGCGCCTCAAAAGCATACTCTACCAGATCTTAGTGTAGATTTGTAAAGGGATTTCCTATCGTAAGATAGACTTAAATTCTCATTTGTCTCTCTCCCCCCCCCCTTTATATATATATATATATATATATATATATATATATATATATATATATATATATATATATATATATATATATCTCGCTGTCTGTGTCTGTGGGCGTCTCTCTCTTTTTCTTTTTATTTCTTCATGTCACCTTCTCTTTCTCACTTTGACTTGATTTCTTCCCGCTCTTTTTTGTCTCTTCCCCCTCCTACACACACTCCCCAACATTGAACAAATGCTTGGGACGCTTGGCCTTTCCTAGAGTCCTCCTAACACACACTCCACTCTCCAACATTGAACAAATGCTTGGGACGCTTGGCCTTTCCTAGAGTCCTCCTAACTCTCTCTCTCTCTCTTTCTTTCTTTTTATGTATGTCTCTCTCTCTCTCTCTCTCTCTCTCTCTCTCTCTCTCTCTCTCTTTCTTTCTTTCTATGTATGTCTCTCTCTCAATCCTTCTTTTATCCACTTTCCCTGCCTGAGTTTCACTCAATCTATAACTACCTCATCCAACTCTGTCTCCCTGCCTCTTTATCTGAAAATCTGCCTCATCTCTTCACATCCTCTGCATACATAATGAGTACACCTCTTTCTCATTCTTTCTCTATCACTCCATCTCTTCCCCTCTCTCCGTATTTCTATCTCTCTCTTTCTCTCTGTGTGAATGTCTCTTTCTCTTTCTCTAAGTTTGCCCGGCATCTCTCTCTTTTTCTCTTTCAATCAACTGTTTAAAAACCCGTTGTATAGAGAGCTATTTAGAGAACAGAGTGGAGACTTACTAGCATGAAATATTAATGGAGTTCGAACATTTGTCCGGTGGTCACAGATCACCAACCACTTTAATATCCCAAACCAAGATGATGGCCGTCAACACGGGCTCGCTCACCCTTTTATAGGAAGATCAGTAGATGAGATCATTCCCACAGGAAAAAAGGATCGAAGTGAGAAAAGAAAAACCTCATAGCTTTTGCTTATGTTATCAAATGCTAGGATATCGAGATAAAAGCAAACCTCTCAAAGCATTCTTAGTACTTCGAATCTCTACAAATACCGGTACAACATTAGACATATGTGACAGATATAACAACGACCATTTTTATTTAAAAATTTTCCTGTCTATAGTTAGATTGGTTTAACGGGAAAACCAAAAACTTGGTTCTGATCTGGCCCACAGCTGACGACTCTGGAAATAAAGTGCTGTCTGGAGCGAGTCGTGTATCTCTCCCGGATAACAGACTTCACATCACCACTGCTACTGTATCTCTCCCCGGTAACACACATCCCATCACCACTGCTACTGTATCTCTCCCCGGTAACAGACATCCCATCACCACTGCTACTGTATCTCTCCCCGGTAACAGACATCCCATCACCACTGCTACTGTATCTCTCAATGTTAACAGACATCCCATCACCACTGCTACTGTATCTCTCAATGGTAACAGACATCCCATCACCACTGCTACTGTATCTCTCAATGGTAACAGACATCCCATCACCACTGCTACTGTATCTCTCCCCGGTAACAGACATCCCATCACCACTGCTACTGTATCTCTCCCCGGTAACAGACATCCCATCACCACTGCTACTGTATCTCTCCCCGGTAACAGACATCCCATCACCACTGCTACTGTATCTCTCAATGATAACAGACATCCCATCATCACTGCCACTGTATCTCTCAATGGTAACAGACATCCCATCATCACTGCTACTGTATCTCTCAATGGTAACAGACATCCCATCATCACTGCTACTGTATCTCTCAATGGTAACAGACATCCCATCACCACTGCTACTGTATCTCTCCCCGGTAACAGACATCCCATCATCACTGCCACTGTATCTCTCAATGGTAACAGACATCCCATCATCACTGCCACTGTATCTCTCAATGGTAACAGACATCCCATCATCACTGCCACTGTATCTCTCAATGGTAACAGACATCCCATCATCACTGCCACTGTATCTCTCAATGGTAACAGACATCCCATCACCACTGCTACTGTATCTCTCCCCGGTAACAGACATCCCATCACCACTGCTACTGTATCTCTCCCCGGTAACAGACATCCCATCACCACTGCTACTGTATCTCTCAATGGTAACAGACATCCCATCACCACTGCTACTGTATCTCTCAATGGTAACAGACATCCCATCACCACTGCTACTGTATCTCTCAATGGTAACAGACATCCCATCACCACTGCTACTGTATCTCTCAATGGTAACAGACATCCCATCACCACTGCTACTGTATCTCTCCCCGGTAACAGACATCCCATCACCACTGCTACTGTATCTCTCAATGGTAACAGACATCCCATCACCACTGCTACTGTATCTCTCCCCGGTAACAGACATCCCATCACCACTGCTACTGTATCTCTCAATGGTAACAGACATCCCATCACCACTGCTACTGTATCTCTCAATGGTAACAGACATCCCATCACCACTGCTACTGTATCTCTCAATGGTAACAGACATCCCATCACCACTGCTACTGTATCTCTCCCCGGTAACAGACATCCCATCACCACTGCTACTGTATCTCTCAATGGTAACAGACATCCCATCACCACTGCTACTGTATCTCTCCCCGGTAACAGACATCCCATCACCACTGCTACTGTATCTCTCCCCGGTAACAGACATCCCATCACCACTGCTACTGTATCTCTCAATGGTAACAGACATCCCATCACCACTGCTACTGTATCTCTCCCCGGTAACAGACATCCCATCACCACTGCTACTGTATCTCTCCCCGGTAACAGACATCCCATCACCACTGCTACTGTATCTCTCCCCGGTAACAGACATCCCATCACCACTGCTACTGTATCTCTCCCCGGTAACAGACATCCCATCACCACTGCTACTGTATCTCTCAATGGTAACAGACATCCCATCACCACTGCTACTGTATCTCTCCCCGGTAACAGACATCCCATCACCACTGCTACTGTATCTCTCCCCGGTAACAGACATCCCATCACCACTGCTACTGTATCTCTCCCCGGTAACAGACATCCCATCACCACTGCTACTGTATCTCTCCCCGGTAACAGACATCCCATCACCACTGCTACTGTATCTCTCCCCGGTAACAGACATCCCATCACCACTGCTACTGTATCTCTCAATGGTAACAGACATCCCATCACCACTGCTACTGTATCTCTCCCCGGTAACAGACATCCCATCACCACTGCTACTGTATCTCTCCCCGGTAACAGACATCCCATCACCACTGCTACTGTATCTCTCCCCGGTAACAGACATCCCATCATCACTGCTACTGTATCTCTCCCCGGTAACAGACATCCCATCACCACTGCTACTGTATCTCTCCCCGGTAACAGACATCCCATCACCACTGCTACTGTATCTCTCCCCGGTAACAGACATCCCATCACCACTGCTACTGTATCTCTCAATGGTAACAGACATCCCATCACCACTGCTACTGTATCTCTCCCCGGTAACAGACATCCCATCACCACTGCTACTGTATCTCTCCCCGGTAACAGACATCCCATCACCACTGCTACTGTATCTCTCAATGGTAACAGACATCCCATCACCACTGCTACTGTATCTCTCCCCGGTAACAGACATCCCATCACCACTGCTACTGTATCTCTCCCCGGTAACAGACATCCCATCACCACTGCTACTGTATCTCTCCCCGGTAACAGACATCCCATCACCACTGCTACTGTATCTCTCCCCGGTAACAGACATCCCATCACCACTGCTACTGTATCTCTCCCCGGTAACAGACATCCCATCACCACTGCTACTGTATCTCTCCCCGGTAACAGACATCCCATCACCACTGCTACTGTATCTCTCCCCGGTAACAGACATCCCATCACCACTGCTACTGTATCTCTCCCCGGTAACAGACATCCCATCACCACTGCTACTGTATCTCTCCCCGGTAACAGACATCCCATCACCACTGCTACTGTATCTCTCCCCGGTAACAGACATCCCATCACCACTGCTACTGTATCTCTCCCCGGTAACAGACATCCCATCACCACTGCTACTGTATCTCTCCCCGGTAACAGACATCCCATCACCACTGCTACTGTATCTCTCCCCGGTAACAGACATCCCATCACCACTGCTACTGTATCTCTCCCCGGTAACAGACATCCCATCACCACTGCTACTGTATCTCTCCCCGGTAACAGACATCCCATCACCACTGCTACTGTATCTCTCAATGGTAACAGACATCCCATCACCACTGCTACTGTATCTCTCAATGGTAACAGACATCCCATCACCACTGCTACTGTATCTCTCCCCGGTAACAGACATCCCATCACCACTGCTACTGTATCTCTCCCCGGTAACAGACATCCCATCACCACTGCTACTGTATCTCTCCCCGGTAACAGACATCCCATCACCACTGCTACTGTATCTCTCCCCGGTAACAGACATCCCATCACCACTGCTACTGTATCTCTCAATGGTAACAGACATCCCATCACCACTGCTACTGTATCTCTCCCCGGTAACAGACATCCCATCACCACTGCTACTGTATCTCTCAATGGTAACAGACATCCCATCACCACTGCTACTGTATCTCTCCCCGGTAACAGACATCCCATCACCACTGCTACTGTATCTCTCAATGGTAACAGACATCCCATCACCACTGCTACTGTATCTCTCAATGGTAACAGACATCCCATCACCACTGCTACTGTATCTCTCAATGGTAACAGACATCCCATCACCACTGCTACTGTATCTCTCAATGGTAACAGACATCCCATCACCACTGCTACTGTATCTCTCCCCGGTAACAGACATCCCATCACCACTGCTACTGTATCTCTCAATGGTAACAGACATCCCATCACCACTGCTACTGTATCTCTCCCCGGTAACAGACATCCCATCACCACTGCTACTGTATCTCTCGACGGTAACAGACATCCCATCACCACTGCTACTGTATCTCTCGACGGTAACAGACATCCCATCACCACTGCTACTGTATCTCTCAATGGTAACAGACATCCCATCACCACTGCTACTGTATCTCTCGACGGTAACAGACATCCCATCACCACTGCTACTGTATCTCTCCCCGGTAACAGACATCCCATCATCACTGCTACTGTATCTCTCCCCGGTAACAGACATCCCATCACCACTGCTACTGTATCTCTCCCCGGTAACAGACATCCCATCACCACTGCTACTGTATCTCTCCCCGGTAACAGACACGCCATCACCATTGTTACTTTCAGTGATTCAATGATTATCAATTTGATTCCTTCGGGAATCGCGTCCCTCTTTCTCCGCACATATCCCTTACGAAAAAGTGGTAAATACCGCTAAAATATGTAATGGTACAGCAGTTGGAAGGAAGCAGTAATTCCTAGAGGTTTCTTTCTGCAGAGAGTCTTTATGTTATAGTTTGATTAGTAACTCACGTTATATACTACAAAGCTATATATTTCAAAAAGAAAATCATCAACCATAGCAAGCGAAGTTCTAGTGCCCTGTGAAATATTACCTTGAACCCCACAATAGCGGATCAAACCGCGAAGACTAAAGCTACTCAAAGTAGATGAATAACACATAGTTTACCCATAGCATCAGATCACAATAGTCGGACGTTTATTACACTTTATTGATATCGAACATAACAGTTTTATCGAGCGGCCCTAATACACCAATAACGACACTAACAAACAGAAGTTGTTGAGAAGATATCGAAACAGTTCACACGTCTCTGGGTGACATCGATTTTGAATTGTGGGTTTTTCCGAGACTTTCGGCCTAAAAAAAAATTAATCAAGCCTGTAAAAAAAATATAAAAAAGGAATCTCTTGTTTGAGCAATGTAAGCATGACGTCAGATGTAAAAATACTTGTTATCCTCGTGGCGTTGTTGTTTGACAATGACTAGTGCTTGAGAAGAGAACCGAGGATGGTAAACAAGGTTCGATTCTAAGTGTGCGAGCTCGATGTCGCCCACAGGCCTGGAAAGCATTGAGAACTAATTCTGAAGTGTTGCGAGAGTGTGCGATAAGACAGACCTCTCAGTCTTGGGAAAATCTAGGGTAGTGTTGTTGAGTCAATAGTTATTGTCTGAAATGTGAAATAGAAATAAGATGATTCATAGAGTGATCGATCACATGGCGGCTGTCGCTGAGAGAATTCCTCGCCTAAAGACCTGGACTGATTGTGTTTCAGAGCCCGGAAGAGGTCACGTATCTCGCAGTTAGGCTCTCTCAGGACTCAAAGCAGAACTTCTGGTGATATTCCTACTCTATGGTTGTATAACCCTTGAGCCGCTCCTGTCTGCCCACCGCCAGAGTTGGTGCTGCTGGACCTGGAGAGAGATGCCCAGCAGTTGACGCTGAGCCCGGTCGTACACCCCTATAATAGCTGTTTAGGCTTCTGGGTCAGCAAAATCATTAGGATTGTTTCCTTTCAGTTCATAAGATGTCATACTGTCGCGCAGTTTTGTTTACATTACCATTATAATAATTGAATTAAGTGTTTGAATTAGAAATTAGAATTAGGAGGTTCTGATTCGTCATCTACATAGAATTGTTGCAAAACGTATTGATCTTCCTGAGACAATATTTACACCTAAACACGTCCATATTGGTCAGATGGCGAGTAGTTTACTATAGAAATGCCGTCGTGTGTGGTTGCCTATAAAACCTTGGTATAACTAAAACCAACGCTCGTGGACTTGGCTAGTTTAGCTCCCCTTAATAAACTAAATGTTCACATAATATGGTATTCAGGCTCTATATATCAGAGCCCCAATCATGTTTTGCTCGCCTAAATCCTAGCTTAGCAGACCTCGCTTTAGGAGGTTTAAGTCCACCTCTGAGCTTCTACCTCTTGGTCTTTAATGTTAACTTTTTTTTTCTCCACAACCATCAGTAAATCTTTCACATGGAACTGGGGCTCTGGAAACGCTCAAGATCGAATGATATGAATATTACTCCTCTCTCTCTCTCTCTCTCTCTCTCTCTCTCTCTCTCTCTCTCTCTCTCTCTCTCTCTCTCTCTCTCTCTCTCTCTCTCTCTCTCTCTCTCTCTCTCTCTCTCTCTCACTTTCTATCTATCTTTCCATATCTCTCTGTCTTTATTTGTCTCATTTTCCAGTCGCCCATTCTTAACCAAAACCACAACGGGAATTAAAATACAAAACAAAACAAAAACAGCGACAACGAGAATTAAAAAGAAAAATATATTAGTTCTTGATAATAATTATATAACCTAAAACCATTGTTTGCATTATTTTTAGTTTAGATCAAATAACTGAACTATATTAATTACAATAATTACTTTGATAACTTTAATCAGTGTTATTTATTTTCATCCTTGTTGATACTACCATTATCTCTCTCATAATACATACGTGAATTCACAATGATTTTAATTTGAATTTCTTGGACACGTGGAGTTTTTTTAATCGCGACTCATGCAAACTTTCATCTTTCAGCGTTCTGGTGGCCAATCTTCCCAAGATTTCTCGACTGAAATGTAAGGATTGATTGATGGTTCTCTCATATCTCAACGGCGCTGGCTGCTTGAGCCAGATGACCAGGTTTGGGAAAAGTTGAGGAGTTTTGGTTCGACACGTGGTGCTCGCGTGTGTCGAATATTGAGTCAAACTCAAGAGTTCTGGTAAACAACGTGCCTTGTACATGGAATCCATCACAATCACATGCAGTGCCATGGAGGAAAGCTGTTTTCTACTATAGCCCTGTAGCTCAAAGTTCTGGTAAACAACGTGCCTTGTACATGGAATCCATCACAATCACATGCAGTGCCATGGAGGAAAGCTGTTTTCTACTATAGCCCTGTAGCTCAGAGTTCTGGTAAACAACGTGCCTTGTACATGGAATCCATCACAATCACATGCAGTGCCATGGAGGAAAGCTGTTTTCTACTATAGCCCTGTAGCTCAAAGTTCTGGTAAACAACGTGCCTTGTACATGGAATTCATCACAATCACATGCAGTGCCATGGAGGAAAGCTGTTTTCTACTCTAGCCCTGTAGCTCAGAGTTCTGGTAAACAACGTGCCTTGTACATGGAATCCATCACAATCACATGCAGTGCCATGGAGGAAAGCTGTTTTCTACTATAGCCCTGTAGCTCAAAGTTCTGGTAAACAACGTGCCTTGTACATGGAATCCATCACAATCACATGCAGTGCCATGGAGGAAAGCTGTTTTCTACTATAGCCCTGTAGAACTCATCTGCTACCACAACAGCGAAAGCAGCAGGCAAAACAGACTGCTCCCCATTGTGGAATTCCTTTCATTGAATCTGAAATTTGCTGTCCGCATCCTGATTGATTGATATTATTGTTGATGAGAGTTTAAAACCTCGGAATTTTTCATAACGGCAACACAAAGATTAAAAAAAAAAAGAATTGGGAGGGAAAACAAAAAGTAGCCAGGTCTATAATTTTCACAATTGATCAAGTGAAATTGATCAACCATTGCTCAATTTAGTACACACGGATGATCGTTTGAAAAAAAATTGACTTAGTCGTGAAATAAGTATAAATTTGGACTATCAACAGGTATGAACTTTGTGACAACGCGCTTAACAGATACTGACAGACAAAAAAAAAAATAAAATAAAACAGCGAGTAAATGTTCTCTTTAAACAGCCTTTTAAAAAATCCGTTCATGTGAAATTGGCATTGTTTACTGTTTTCAAAGATTTTTTTCCCAAGCACAGCTCGAGATTGGCAATATGGGGTAAACTATCTTCATATCGCGAAACATAGTTCTGTCAGTGTGAAGCGGTCCAAGCTGCCGGCCTGCGCGCACATTATCCAATACCTCATATCTCTGTGGCATATAAAACAATATTAACGCAGCACGCTGCCACAAAGATAGAGATATACACAGCTCTCTGCATTCGCTCTTAATCACCGATTCTGCTCTTCTAAGAAATGCGTGGTTTCAAGTAAGAAAGAAACGGAATAAGGCAGAACCTAATGATCCTAGCCTAAACCCTGTTCCTACCCATGAGGTGTTTTCACACCCCGACCATAGGCACTGCAACGTTATAATTCAAAGTAAAATATTCAAATTTCAGGTCATATTTAACAGAACCTTGATATTCCTCATAACAAAATATATTTAGATCATATTTGAAATGTACTAATAATATATAATGATATTAAATGCCAGACGTCATATTTCATATTTCTATCTAAAGGGGTATAAATACACCCCATAGTAGATAAAAGAAAAAAAATACTAAGCCGTGCTATTCCCACACTATGGGATGTAAAATCACCTCATTATTTTTCTTTGTAATTCGAAGCGCCATCTGATTTTTTTCTGAAACATGTATAATTCATATATATATATATATACATATATATATATATATATATATATATATATATATATATATATATATATAATATATATATATATACATATAGCGGAAGCTTCCACACAAACTGTGCTCCTCTATAATTCACATTCGTGTAACCGGCCTGATGTGTAGAGGTGTGAGAAGATGCTTGAGCAGGGTCAACATATTAGAGGACACGACTATCATCCAAAGGTACTGCTTAGAGATGCTCTGCCCGCAGCTGTTTACATCCTGTCATGCGCAGCTATAAAAAACCGCCCGTGATGAGCATCTCAGCTGATTGCCTGTAGCGGACTGGCGGTCCCCGGGCCACCAGAGTTACTCCCCGTGCCGCCAGCCGGTTCAAACAGTCCGGAAATTGAGCAGACGAGAGGAATAGTTTGGTCTGGGGCACATGTGTCATAGTCGGACTTTGATTTAAAATGTATCGTTTTGGATAATAGAGTAAACTACAACTGCTACTACTACTGCTGCTGCTGCTGTTACTTCTACTACTACTACTACTACTGATGCTGCTGCTGCTGCTGCTGTTACTGCTACTACTACTACTACTACTACTACTACTACTACTACTACTACTACTACTACTACTACTTTCATTATTTCTAAGGTTATGATATAGGGCAGCTGTTGTAGTTTGAATAAGATCTGTCAAATCTCTCAAGAAAACCTATTTCTAGCAAGCTGGAGGACATCATAGTGGCTAAATCCTCTTCAGTTTTCATCATTCTTCAGAAGAACACTCAAAAGTACAGCGATTAGAACATGAATATTTTATCTGTGTGTTGTATCTTTCCTGGTGCTACAAGACTTGTCTCTGAGAATACTGGAGCTCTCCGCCAGTATCACCAAGTCATGAAACGTGAGAAGTTAATCCTTGGCTTTATCCTCTTCAGTTTGCATCATTCTTCAGAAGAACACTCAAAAGTACAGCGATTAGAACATGAATATTTTATCTGTGTGTTGTATCTTTCCTGGTGCTACAAGACTTGTCTCTGAGAATACTGGAGCTCTCCGCCAGTATCACCAAGTCATGAAAAGTGAGAAGTTAATCCTTGGCTTTATCCTCTTCAGTTTGCATCATTCTTCAGAAGAACACTCAAAAGTACAGCGATTAGAACATGAATATTTTATCTGTGTGTTGTATCTTTCCTGGTGCTACAAGACTTGTCTCTGAGAATACTGGAGCTCTCCGCCAGTATCACCAAGTCATGAAACGTGAGAAGTTAATCCTTGGCTTTAGAAAACTTTTGGAGAGGTTTTTGGCGTTGTTTCCCTGAGACTGTTGAAATCGAGATGATTCCCTTGAGTAAAGATGATAGCGGCTCAGATCCCCTGAATGGTGTTCAAATATGACGCCATAATCCAAACAGTGTAAGCTGTTTAATAAGCCCTGTGTGCGGACATGTTTGAAATCGTTTACATTTCTACAGCCTTCGAGCTTGCCAAGAGACAACAAACTTTGATAGACAGATAAAAAGTTTTATCCTTATATCGCTTTGTGCCGTCTTCTTTATTTGAGTTTCTTTCTATCTGCTATTCTTTCTTTCTCTGTAAGGTGATAAGCAAAAGATGGATGTGTTTGTGCAGGGTAAACTGATCTTTTCTCACCTCATCATTAACAAAAGGAGAAACACAATAATTTGCTTTAACCAACCGGCCATAAAGTGCATCCCAGAATCTTGAGGCAGTATGGGTAGAAAGTAAAACATTGGGATAAGATCAATTATCAGTTTCAGTAAACCTCAGTGTGTAGGAACTGGTTACTGCTACTACAGACGGCTGATTAAAACACAATCAAATGTTGAAAGTCTTCTCGTGCTGTCCAACAAGAGAAGCAGCACTGGACTCGGAGACGGGGTTTGTGCGGCGCAGGAGGTGTAGCAAACTTCTTCACTATCTCTCTGTGTATCCAGTTGCTGCTTAACCTCCCTCCTTCCTTCTCTCTCTCACTCACTCCTTATGTGTCTTCCTTTTCTCTTAAAATGCCATTCTCTCTCTCTACCTGTTTCTGGGAGCTCTCACTCAGTATGCTTCTGTCTCTTCCTGTAGTGTGTTCTCTTTCTCGCATGTCTCTCTCTCTCTCTCTCTCTCTCTCTCTCTCTCTCTCTCTCTCTCTCTCTCTCTCTCTCTCTCTCTCTCTCTCTCTCTCTCTCTCTCTCTCTCTCTCTCTCTCTCTCTCTCTCTCTCTCTCTCTCTCTCTCTCTCTCTGACAGTGTAAATGCCTCTCCCTGACTTTGTTTTAGAAATATTAAACCTCATCATTTTATATAAGTAATAAGAGCCAGTACAATCAGGCTGGCTTCAGGTGATTTTTTAAATCTTCGCTTAACAAAGAGATTATCAGTTTTCGTCCAGTACTCCCATAGGACAAAAGCAAGGAAACGATGAAGAGAATTTACCTGGTGTTTTGCTCAATATGTGCCTATAATACTCGCCAAAAATAATTTTATGATTGTGCATGTAAAGCCTTAACACACGGAGCAAACAGGATATTAGAGAGGTTTCGCAACACGATGAGTTTCACGGTCCTGGTGTCACCTAAGCCGTTTACCGCCTATGTGTGGAAAGTTCGCCAGAATCAAAACAGCTCATTTCTATAATAGCAGACTTGCGAAAGGTCGCTGATGTAAATGTAATCAGGTGCCCTGAGCGCGGTATCAGGCAGGGATGACGGTGCTTGAGCCGTGGTTTCCGGTAATTATCAGCCAATCAGACCTGGTTAGCGGCCTCTACTCTCCAGTCGCTAGACATCATGGCGACCAATTGGGAATCTGGTATCGATTCAGACGTACCTCAGCTTTTTTCGGTCTAGCCATGGGATGGGAGGAGCAGGGAAAGCAAGGGAAAAGGAGGGGTGTGAAATAGGGGGGAGGTGTGAAAGGAGGGAATAAGGGGAGAAATAAAAGTGGGCGGCTTTGCACAAAACTGAATAAAAACCCTTCTGTTGATATTCTAAGACTCTGTTTTGTTCTCAGCCATCAAATCCCACCCAATCTTGACCTCTTGAAAATTTCTGAGTTCATTTATTACTGATTTTAAAAAACCCACCAATTTATTAAAACCTACGCACTCTGTAGCGATTACCCACCCCTGTATTTCACATCAAACCTTCTCCTGTTAGATATAGCATAGCGATTACCCGCCCTGTATTTCACATCAAACCTTCTCCTGTTAGATATAGCATAGCGATTACCCGCCCCTGTATTTCACATCAAACCTTCTCCTGTTAGATATAGCATAGCGATTACCCGCCCTGTATTTCACATCAAACCTTCTCCTGTTAGATATAGCATAGCGATTACCCGCCCTGTATTTCACATCAAACCTTCTGTTAGATATAGCATAGCGATTACCCGCCCCTGTATTTCACATCAAACCCTCTCCTGTTAGATATAGCATAGCGATTACCCGCCCTGTATTTCACATCAAACCCTCTCCTGTTAGATATAGCATAGCGATTACCCGCCCCTGTATTTCACATCAAACCCTCTCCTGTTAGATATAGCATAGCGATTACCAGCCCTGTATTTCACATCAAACCTTCTCCTGTTAGATATAGCATAGCGATTACCCGCCCTGTATTTCACATCAAACCTTCTCCTGTTAGATATAGCATAGCGATTACCCGCCCTGTATTTCACATCAAACCTTCTCCTGTTAGATATAGCATAGCGATTACCCGCCCCTGTATTTCACATCAAACCTTCTCCTGTTAGATATAGCATAGCGATTACCCGCCCTGTATTTCACATCAAACCTTCTCCTGTTAGATATAGCATAGCGATTACCCGCCCTGTATTTCACATCAAACCTTCTCCTGTTAGATATAGCAGTGCTCAGAGAAGGAAAGCCACACATTCTCCATCTACCCAAGAATGATAGAAAGATAAATGAATAATTATATACATGTAAATATTGAGTCATGGCATATAAATAATGAGTAATGATATTTAAATATTTTCTTGTCAGAGCTAGAATTTAATCGTGCGAGTCATATTTTTAAAATATTCAGAGTAGATTTGAATACGGCAAGTGCTGTTTTTTAATTTCATTTTTTCCCATGTCCAAAATCTGTTCTAAAATCGTAGCCGTTTCAGTTTAGTTTATTTGGGGTGCTGGAAATACACGACTCTCAGCTGGAATCTCGACTAAAAACTTCTGTTTGTTCTACGGTAAAAAAAGTCTTTTCGATTTGATTATCTTTCCATGTTTAAAATCAAAAACGAGAGTAGGTATTTATTTAAAAAAAACCAAATGAAATTTGCTGCAAACTGTTACCGCTTCTACGAGGATTTCTGCGAGACAGTTTTACCGCGGGTTGTGGCCGGGTTTTTGTTGTAGGTGGTGGTCAGGTTCGGATCCTATTCTACCATCTCTCTCTCTCTCTCTCTCTCTCTCTCTCTCTCTCTCTCTCTCTCTCTCTCTCTCTCTCTCTCTCTCTCTCTCTCTTTCTCTCTTTCTCTATCTCTCTGTCTCTCTCTTTCTCCTCTCTCTCTCGCTTTCTCTTTCTTCTCCCATCTCTGTCTCTATTCCATGACAGCATTAACGAAAAAAAAAAAGATCATTTTGAAATGAAGTAAAAAATCGTTAACATGTATTTACAGAGTTCCCTCTGTTTATAACTTGAAGAAAATACAATGTGTAGTAGTTGCTGAGGTATAAGTTTGAGAAACTGCTTTCCTCTGATTTACTCTTTCCTGCGACACAGGTTATAGCCATAGTCACTTATCTTTGTTCCATAATTCAGAACAAGGCGTTTATCTTTGTTGGCAGTGAAGGTGCCACATCTTGCGGATCACATACTGTGTAAACATTAAACCAGGTCTAATTCGACCTTGTCCGATCTGTGCTGGTCACCTCCCACTCAGGTGTTGAGCTTCATCTCGACACCCTGGAGATGAGTGTTTGTGCTGGAGGCTTCAACTGAGCTCCAGTGTGCTCCACAGGTCAAGAGTGTGTCACGATCTAGACCTGGCTCTAAACCCGTGGCCTGCAGGTTGGCCAAGTGCCGATATCCACACCCTGTGAAACAACATCCAATTAGTGGTTTGCACGTGACACCAGTTGAATCTGATGGATTTAAGGGTGTCAGAATAATAGAAGCACCTTAGCGATGAGGCGATACCATGTTCTCAACAACAATTACAGGGGCAGCTCTGATTGTGATGACGTGAGGTGTCAGTCACGCCACATATGTCGCCACAGGAGAACTGCTCTCCATGAGACTATAATGATATCGTTATAAAGACAGGTCGCTAATTTTACGTGTGCGCTAACTCCAAAATGTTATGAATGCGGCCCTCTAGATCTAGAGACATTACTGCATGCACTTGTAAAAATAGATGCCATGCTCACTAACTGCAGAAAGTCATAGAAAGTCATAGATCTAGAGACATTACTGCATGCACTTGTAGAAATAGATGCCACGCTCACTAATTGTAGAAAGTCATGGCATAAACTAACCAGCCTTCCTACGTGAGTGGATTAGTTGATTGTTGGATCTAGCCGTGTCGCTACCCGGGGATCAGTCATGTTTGGTGTACGCATGTTATTTATTTTTAGTGCTCATGTGATATCAAACTCACTAACAATGATTCAAGCAATTAGCCTTCGGAAAATGATTTATGCAATTCAGAGCCAGTAATTATTTAAATCCGGAATGAAATTACACAACGAGTCAATATGTTCACGATATCACGTGATCCTTGGATCAAGTGGTGTCAAAGGCCAGCCCCTGTGGCAGGCGGAAGGAGACAGGCGGTCAGCCTGGACATCAGAAATATTTTTTTTTCTCTTCTATCTAATTCACAATTTACAAGTACACTAACTAACTTGCTCCTACACTAGGCAAAGAGGAGGTAAGCTAACCGGTGGCTGTGTGGCTAGCGTGCCAGGTCTATTCAGCAAACAGTGAGGGCCACACTGAAGTGGGGGTTCGATCCCCATCTACACCGTTTGTCTCTTATTGTGTTCTTCTTTCGTCCTAATGGTCGATCTCCATTGAAGTTTGTTACTTTTGTTTATCACAGAGAGATAGAGTGAGAGACGGACACAGACATATAGGGAGAGAGATAGGGGATACAGATAGGGGGGAGGGAGAGAGAAAAAGAGAGAGATGTAAATGACAACCTGGTCGACACCTTGCTCATTCCAACAGACCTCTTAAAGTTTAACCCAAGTGAGGAACTGTAATTTAACGCATATATAAATACATGCTTTCATAAACTATGGATTGTCACGTGTCGAAACTCTCTGCAGTTCTGAAGCACGACGACTCAATATCTACACAGAGGATGGATCTTATGTAATGGCGGATCTAGAGCTAGTTCTAGATAATGAAACACAACTAATCCATAAAAAATGTAAGAGTCGGCCTAGTATTTGTAAGGGCGTTAAGTGCGTGTGCTGAAAAGACTTTGGTTAGAGTTAGCTTATCTTCTACCTTACCCGAAGGCTCTCATTGTCAGGGGAACTGGGTAAGGATTCCTCTACCTTACCCGAAGGCTCTCATTGTCAGGGGAACTGGGTAAGGATTCCTTTAAAATATTAAACTTTGAAGTTGCCAGCATACTGGACAGATCTTGTATAAAAAAAAAAGAAAAAAGAAAGAAAGAAAAAGGGCTCATGAGATGTCGTTTTCGGTTCATCATAATTTCTAGAATGACAGTTATTACACAGTTTCGGCATATAAAACTAGAGGGCATAAAGAATTTCATTTTCTGCGTTAGATTTTCTCCTTCTGCCTGTTTCTTTCCTAATCTCCTCTTTGCTCTCTACTGCTCTATCTCTGCCTCTCCCTCTCAGTCTTAATCTCATCCTTCCTCCCTTCCCTTGCCTCCCGCTCTATATTTCTTTCCTCCTTCCACGCTTTCTCTCTGTCACTCTCTGATGCTGCAGAGCACTTTTAGCTACGGCATTATTAATTTTGCCGATTGAAAAAAATAAGAAAAATTAATTGTGAAATTATTTCTGCCGAGAGTTTTCTTTCCAAATAATTAAATTTTCTTCTTTTTTTTTTTTAATTAACTTTTAAAAATAATTTAAAAAACCAGACGTGTGGCTGAACGGGTCGATTTATGGAGATTTACAATTTTCAGCCGAACGTATTATGTAAAACTATGGTGTCTCGCACAAACAACACGAGGTAGTTTTCAGGAAACCATCCATCACAGCCCTGAGACAGGTCCGCTCTTGGCTTTAATAGCAACGGTTGTCCGGAGAGCAGACCAGGTCATGGGGGGGATGGCCGGTGAGTGAGAATAATCGTGTGGCGGATCTTTTGTAGACAGGACATTCTATTATTTACAGAAGTGTGCTTCGAAGAACCCGAATAATAATTATCAGTGCTAGTGAACTGCATTACGATCTAAAGACAGCTGAGCCAATGATTTATAAAGTAGCATTTTATTTGGTGTGGGGGTAAAGCTATCATTAAAAGCAAATTTTAAAAGTTGACAACAATTGAGGGTTGTTTAGGGAGGTGCAGAGTTCTTTCATTCTAATTCAGAATTTATATTTTTGTGGTTGGCGATAGATCTCCTACACAGGTCCTCAGTAGAACTGTATAAATCAGTGGTTGGCGATATCCTCAGTGGAAACTGTATAAATCAGTGGTTGGCGATATCCTCAGTAGAAACTGTATAAATCAGTGGTTGGCGATATCCTTAGTAGAAACTGTATAAATCAGTGGTTGGCGATATCCTCAGTAGAAACTGTATAAATCAGTGGTTGGCGATATCCTCAGTAGAAACTGTATAAATCAGTGGTTGGCGATATCCTCAGTAGAAACTGTATAAATCAACGGTTGGCGATATCCTCAGTAGAAACTGTATAAATCAGTGGTTGGCGATATCCTTAGTAGAAACTGTATAAATCAGTGGTTGGCGATATCCTCAGTAGAAACTGTATAAATCAGTGGTTGGCGATATCCTCAGTAGAAACTGTATAAATCAGTGGTTGGCGATATCCTCAGTAGAAACTGTATAAATCAGTGGTTGGCGATATCCTCAGTAGAAACTGTATAAATCAGTGGTTGGCGATATCCTCAGTAGAAACTGTATAAATCAGTGGTTGGCGATATCCTCAGTAGAAACTGTATAAATCAGTGGTTGGCGATATCCTCAGTAGAAACTGTATAAATCAGTGGTTGGCGATATCCTCAGTAGAAACTGTATAAATCAGTGGTTGGCGATATCCTCAGTAGAAACTGTATAAATCAGTGGTTGGCGATATCCTCAGTAGAAACTGTATAAATCAGTGGTTGGCGATATCCTCAGTAGAAACTGTATAAATCAGTGGTTGGCGATATCCTCAGTAGAAACTGTATAAATCAGTGGTTGGCGATATCCTCAGTAGAAACTGTATAAATCAATGGTTGGCGATATCCTCAGTGGAAACTGTATAAATCAACGGTTGGCGATATCGCCAATAGAAACTGTAGCAATCAACGGTTGACGATATCAGCAAATGGCTTAATATAAATCAATGGTTGGCGATATCTCCAGTGGAAACTGTATCAATCAGTGGTTGGCGATATCCTCAGTGGTATAAAATCAGCGGTTGATATCCTTAGTAGAAACCGTATAAATCCGAAGCAGTTGGCGATATCCTTAGTAGAAACTGTATAAATCAATGGTTGGCGATATCCTCAGTAGAAACTGTATAAATCAGTGGTTGGCGATATCCTCAGTGGAAACTGTATAAATCAACGGTTGACGATATCCTTAGTAGAAACTGTATAAATCAGTGGTTGGCGATATCCTTAGTAGAAACTGTATAAATCAACGGTTGACGATATCCTTAGTAGAAACTGTATAAATCAGTGGTTGGCGATATCCTCAGTGGAAACTGTATAAATCAGTGGTTGGCGATATCCTTAGTAGAAACTGTATAAATCAATGGTTGGCGATATCCTCAGTAGAAACTGTATCAATCAGTGGTTGGCGATATCCCCAGTAAAAAATCTATAAATCAATGGTTGGTGATATCCTCAGTAGAAACTGTATAAATCAGTGGTTGGCGATATCCTCAGTAGAAACTGTATCAATCAGTGGTTGGCGATATCCTCAGTAGAAACTGTATAAATCAGTGGTTGGCGATATCCTCAGTAGAAACTGTATCAATCAGTGGTTGGCGATATCCTCAGTAGAAACTGTATAAATCAGTGGTTGGCGATATCCTCAATGAAACTGTATAAATCAGTGGTTAGCGATATCCTCAGTAGAAACTGTAAATCAGTGGTTGGCGATATCCTCAGTAGAAACTGTATCAATCCAGTGGTTGGCGATATCACTCAGTAGAAACTGTATAAATCAGTGGTTGGCGATATCCTCAGTAGAAACTGTATCAATCAGTGGTTGGCGATATCCTTAGTAGAAACTGTATAAATCAGTGGTTGGCGGTAACTCTAGTAAAAATCTATAAATCAATTGATTTAGCGATATCATAGTAGAAACTGTATAAATCAGTGGTTGGCGATATCCTTAGTGGCTTGTATCAAATAATTAGTTTGGCGATATCCTCAGTAGAAACTGTATAAATCGACAGTTTAGCGATATCCCAAGATAAAAATCTATAAAATCAGTGGTTGGCGATATCCTCAGTAGAAACTGTATAAATCAGTGGTTGGCGATATCCTTAGTAGAAACTGTATGAATCAATGGTTGGCGATATCCTTAGTAGAAACTGTATGAATCAATGTTTGGCGATATCCCCAGTAGAGCTGTATAAATCAGTAGTTGGCGATATCCTTAGTAGAAACTGTATAAATGTTGGTTAGCGATATCCTCAGTAGGAAACTGTATAAATCAGTGGTTGGCGATATCCTCAGTGGAAACTGTATAAATCAACGGTTGGCGATATCCTTAGTAAGTAGCATAAATCAGTGGTTGGCTTTAATCATCTTAATTGAAACTGTATAAATCAGTGGTTGGCGATATCCTCAGTAGAAACTGTATATATCGATGGTTGTAGCGATATGTAGTAGAAACTGTATGAATCAGTGAGGATTTTGGCGATAATATTAGTAGAAACTGTATAAATCAGTGGTTGGCGATATCCTCAGTAGAAACTGTATAAATCAATGGTTGGCGATATCCTCAGTGGAAACTGTATAAATCAACGGTTGGCGATATCCTTAGTAGAAACTGTATAAATCAACGGTTGACGATATCCTTAGTAGAAACTGTATAAATCAATGGTTGGCGATATCCTCAGTGGAAACTGTATCAATCAGTGGTTGGCGATATCCTCAGTGGAAACTGTATAAATCAACGGTTGACGATATCCTTAGTAGAAACTGTATAAATCAACGGTTGGCGATATCCTCAGTAGAAACTGTATAAATCAATGGTTGGCGATATCCTCAGTAGAAACTGTATAAATCAATGGTTGGCGATATCCTCAGTGGAAACTGTACAAATGAACGGTTGACGATATCATAAAGTAGAAGCACAACATAAATCAGTGGTTGGCGATATCCTTAATTAGAAACTGTATAAATCAACGGTTGACGATATCAGCAATGAAACTGTAAAATCGGTAGTTGGCGATACTCCTCGATGGAAACTGTATAAATCAGTGGTTGGCGATATCCTTAGTAGAAACTGTATAAATCAATGGTTGGCGATATCCTCGGTAGAAACTGCCATCAATCAGTGGTTGGCGATATCCCAGTAAAATCTATAAATCCAATGGTTGGTGATATCCTCGGTAAGGCTTGTAAATCAGTGGTTGGCGACCATCTCGTGGCTTCATATCCCAATCGATGGTTGGCGTCCATCTCGTGAAACTGTATAATCAGTGGTTTGGCGACATCCTCAATGAGAACATATCAATCAGTGGTTGGCGATATCCTCAGTGGCTTCTAATAAATCAGTGGTTGGCGATATCCTCAGTAGAAACTGTATAAATCAGTGGTTGGCGATATCCTCAGTGAAGACTTCTTATAAATCAGTGGTTGGCGATATCCTCAGTAGAAACTGTATCCAATCCAGTGGTTGGCGATATCATCCAGTAGAAACTGTATAAATCAGTGGTTGGCGATATGCTTAGTAGAAACTGTATCAATCAGTGGTTGGCGATATCCTTAGTGAAATAACAAATCAGTGGTTGGCGATATCCCAGTAAAATCTATAAATCAGTGGTTGGCGATATCCTCAGTAGAAACTGTATAAATCAGTGGTTGGCGATATCCTTAGTAGAAACTGTATCAATCAATTGGTTGGCGATATCCTCAGTAGAAACTGTATAAATCCAGTGGTTGGCGATATCCCCGGTAAAATCACCTAAATCAGTGGTTGGTATCCTCAGTGGAAACTGTATGAATCAGTGGTTGGCGATATCCTCAGTAGAAACTGTATAAATCAACGGTTGACGATATCCTCAGTAGAAACTGTATCAATCAGTGGTTGGCGATATCCCCAGTAGAAAATGTATAAATCAAGTGGTTGTGGTCATCTCAGTAGAAACTGTATAAATCAATGGTTGGCGATATCCTTAGTAGAAACTGTATCAATCAGTGGTTGGCGATATCCTCAGTAGAAACTGTATCAATCAATGGTTGGCGATATCCACAGTAGAAAATCTATAAATCAATGGTTGGTGATATCCTCAGTAGAAACTGTATCCAATCCCAGTGGTTGGCGATATCCTTAGTAGAAACTGTATCAATCAGTGGTTGGCGATATCCTCAGTAGAAACTGTATAAATCAGTGGTTGGCGATATCCTCAGTAGAAACTGTATAAATCAGTGGTTGGCGATATCCTCAGTAGAAACTGTATAAATCAGTGGTTGGCGATATCCCCAGTAAAAAATCTATAAATCAGTGGTTGGTGATATCCCAAGTAGAAACTGTATCAATCAGTGGTTGGCGATATCCCCAGTAAAAAATCTATAAATCAGTGGTTGGTGATATCCCAAGTAGAAACTGTATCAATCAGTGGTTGGCGATATCCCCAGTAAAAAATCTATAAATCAGTGGTTGGTGATATCCCAAGTAGAAACTGTATCAATCAGTGGTTGGCGATATCCTCAGTAGAGACTGTATAAATCAGTGGTTAGCGACAGATCTCCTACATAGGTCATAAGTAGAAACTATAAACCATGGGTTGGCGACAAATCTCCTACACAGGTCCTCACTAGAAACTGTATAAATCAGCGGTTGGCGATATTTTCAGTAGAAACTGTATAAATCAGTGGTTAGCGACAGATCTCCTACATAGGTCATAAGTAGAAACTATAAACCATGGGTTGGCGACAAATCTCCTACACAGGTCCTCACTAGAAACTGTATAAATCAGCGGTTGGCGATATGCTCAGTAGAACTCTATAGATCAGTGGTTGGCGATATCCTCAGTAGAAACTGTATAAATCAGTGGTTGGCGATATTTTCAGTAGAAACTGTATAAATCAGTGGTTGGCGATATTTTCAGTAGAACTGTATAAATCAGAGTGGTTGGCGATAGATCCCCTACACAGGTCCTCAGAAGGAACTGTATAAATCAGTGGTTGGCGACAGATCTCTTACACAGGTCCTCAGAAGGAACTGTATAAATCAGGGGTTGGCGACAGATCTTCTACACAGGTCCTCAGTAGAAGCTCTATAAATCAGTGGTTGGCGATATTTTCAGTAGAACTGTATAAATCAGTGGTTGGCGATATTTTCAGTAGGACTGTGAAAATCAGGGATTGGCGATATCCTCAGTAGAAACTGTATAAATCAGTGGTTGGCGATATTTTCAGTAGAAGCTCTATAAATCAGTGGTTGGCGATATTTTCAGTAGGACTGTGAAAATCAGGGATTGGCGATATCCTCAGTAGAAACTGTATAAATCAGAGTGGCTGGCGATAGATCTCCTACACAGGTCCTCAGAAGGAACTGTATAAATCAGAGGTTGGCAAAAGATCTGCTACACAGGTCCTCAGTAGGAACTGTATAAATCAGTGTTTGGCGACAGATCTCCTACACAGGTCTTCAGTAGAAACACTATAAATCAGGGGTTGGCGATATCCTCAGTAGAACTGTATAAATCAGCGGTTGGCAATGTACAGTAGAAACTGTATAAACCAGTGGGTAGCGATAATTTCAGTAGAATTGTGTAAATCAGGGATTGGCGATATCCTCAGTAGAAACTGTATAAATCAGAGTGGTTGACGACAGATCTCCTACACAGGTCCTCAGTAGGAACTGTATAAATCAGTGGCTGGCGACAGATCTCTTACACAGGTCCTCAGAAGGAACTGTATAAATCAGAGGTTGGCGAAAGATCTCCTACACAGGTCCTCCGCACAAGTGTATAAATCAGTGGTTGACCATAGATCTCCTACACAGCTCCTCAGCAGAACTGTATAGATTAGTGGTTGGCGACAAATCTTATACAAAGGTCCTCCACAGAACTGTATAAATCAGTGGTTGACTATAGATCTCATAAACAGGTTCTCAGTAGAACTGTATAGATCAGAGGTTGACCATAGATCTCTTACACAGGTCCTAAGCAGAACTGTATAAATTAGTGGTTGGCGACAAATCTTCTACACAGGTTCTCCGCAGAACTGTATAAATCAGTGGTTGACCATAGACCTCTTACACAGGTCATCAGAAGAACTGTAGAAATCACTGGTTGGCGTAAGACCCCCTCCATCCCCGACCCTCCCAATTGTTTTCACTTGCTGAGAAGATGGTAAGTGGTTTATGAGCGGTTGGCAATCGACAACAGATCCTCACCTATTTGCATGATAAGATCATGTATCGATAATTGGCAACACACCCAAACACGTTTTTCCTATATTTGATACACGTTAAGTGTGTCTCTCATCTTAACCCTTTTCTGATAGGATAACACGTGATGCTGGTTAAGACTTCTGCTCACTGTGACCTTCCTTGAATACCAAGCATTACTCTTCCATCACTGCCAGAGGCTGAATCTGGCAAATCTTAAAGATCTATAGCCATTATACAATAGCAGGCATTGTTTTTCAGTATACCTATCTTTTGCGATAGATGGAAAGGTCAGCATGAAGAATTCCAATCGGTTATGGTAGACTTCCATTTATCAACGACGGTAGACCACCCTTAGCTAGAAGCGCCATTCCCTCTCAGACAGTCTGGATCATGGATAGTCTCAAAATGCTTCTGTTTAGGTGTGTAATTTACCGTTTCTTCTTAACTTGTGCAATCTTCGCAGCATTGGCAAATGTCGAGAACATTCTAAACGTTCAAATTTCTCAGAATTGGAAACAGACGGTGTAATGTAGAATTTTTAAAAATACAATTATGTCCCTTGTTTTAGTTTTGTTCTCGCACTTGGGTTCGACGGCTGCCCTTGAATACTAAATATCCTACTCGCCTTGGCCAGGGCATTTCATGTTTCATCAGAATTGTAAAGAGAAAAAGTGAAATGACAGAGCCATAACAGTTCCTGGACACAGTGGCAAAAACAGCAAGACCTGTAGGCGCATAGTGGTTTTCACATTCTAAAAGATTTTTTTTTTGTGTTCTTTGTTTTTGTATTATTATTATTATTTTTTTTTGGTCTAGTTCTAAATTTCTTTCCCTTCCGTTCATTATCTGTACCCTTCCTCGCAAAACATCCGATCATGAAAAATACAGCGAACCTTGAATCAGGAATAAAAGAAGTATTGCACTGGCTCTAAAAATTCAATACGAAAGTTTAAAGCAAAATTCATTCTTCCAGTCTCTCACTTTTCGCTCCTACTGAACAGCTCAAACTTCTCACGTTTGCCTCTGGGTAGCGTCTGTACTGATGTAACGCAAGATTGATGTCACCGCCGTTACTGTACTGTTTCGGTCAGATGACTGGCTAGTGGAATACAATGGGATGGGAGAGAGGCGTCGGCGCCCTTACTGTACTGTTTCGGTCAGATGACTGGCTAGTGGAATACAATGGGATGGGAGAGAGGCGTCACCGCCCTTACTGTACTGTTTCTGTCAGATGACTGGCTAGTGGAATACAATGGGATGGGAGAGAGGCGTCACCGCCTTTACTGTACTGTTTCTGTCAGATGACTGGCTAGTGGAATACAATGGGATGGGAGAGAGGCGTCACCGCCTTTACTGTACTGTTTCTGTCAGATGACTGGCTAGTGGAATACAATGGGATGGGAGAGAGGCGTCACCGCCTTTACTGTACTGTTTCTGTCAGAGGACTGGCTAGTGGAATACAATGGGATGGGAGAGAGGCGTCACCGCCCTTACTGTACTGTTTCTGTCAGATGACTGGCTAGTGGAATACAATGGGATGGGAGAGAGGCGTCACCGCCCTTACTGTACTGTTTCTGTCAGATGACTGGCTAGTGGAATACAATGGGATGGGAGAGAGGCGTCACCGCCCTTACTGTACTGTTTCTGTCAGATGACTGGCTAGTGGAATACAATGGGATGGGAGAGAGGCGTCACCGCCCTTACTGTACTGTTTCTGTCAGATGACTGGCTAGTGGAATACAATGGGATGGGAGAGAGGCGTCACCGTCTGACAACTTAATCGATTGAACAACAAATAGCATAGAACAACAGGATCGATATCAAAATAAAATTCAAATTCATGTGAGAAAAAAAACTAGCTATTAGCAACTCTTTATCTATGAAATAAAGTGCGTTGAATAAGGAAAGACCAACATTTTGCTCCTCTGAATTAATTGGTAGAATAAAGTAATGGAAGACCTCTTATTTTGCTCAATTCAATTTAACTATCAAACAAACTTGATCATAATAATGCAAGACCAATATTTTTCTTAACTCAATTAAACTGTGGTATAGAGGGCGAATAAAATAATGCTAGACCAATATCATACTTAACTCAATTAAACTGTGGTATATAGTGCGAATAAAATAATGCTAGACCAATATCATACTTAACTCAATTAAACTGTGGTATATAGTGCGAATAAAATAATGCTAGACCAATATCATACTTAACTCAATTTAACTATGGACACGAGTGAATATAACAGTGCAAGACTACTGTTATATTTAATTCAATTTAACTTCGTAATAGATTGTGTATAATAATAGAAGTCCATTATACTTTACTTAGTTTTATTTTGAAACTATAGTTTGTTTAATACTAGATGACCAAGTGATGACTGAGATGCAAGGAAGATGAGACTGTCTTTGCAATGGCCGCCACAGATGTCTTGCTCTCTCCGCGTCCTCAATGCTCAGCCCTAAAGTGATCAGTTTAATGAATCTCAGACTTCCTCGTCCTCAATGCTCAGCCCTAAAGTGATCAGTTTAATGAATCTCAGACTTCCTCGTCCTCAATGCTCAGCCCTAAAGTGATCAGTTTAATGAATCTCAGACTTCCTCGTCCTCTATGCAGGTTTCTCAGGGTGATCTCCCCAGCCCTAAAGTGATCAGTTTAATGAATCTCAGACTTCCTCGTCCTCAATGCTCAGCCCTAAAGTGATCAGTTTAATGAATCTCAGACTTCCTCGTCCTCAATGCTCAGCCCTAAAGTGATCAGTTTAATGAATCTCAGACTTCCTCGTCCTCAATGCAGGTTTCTCAGGGTGATCTCCCCATTCTCAACATCAGATTTAATGGATACGTTGTACTTTATGTTTAAAATTGAACGCTCTTCAGTTGGTGTGTGTGTGTGTGTGCGAGTATGCCGTATAGGTTAAATTATTAGTAAAGAAATAGAGGAACAAGGGGGCAATAAATATCTAACAAGTCTCGAAAATAAAACACAGTTCTAGCACCTGAAAAATATTAAATCTAATAATATATTTCTGTAACCTAGTTGTCTCGAGTTCAAATTTTCATATAATGAATTTTAGCCGATCGACTTCACTCTTGGTCCAGCCCGGCTAAAATATTTTTTCTTGTTGAAAATTTTATGATTGTGCGGCGGTGATGAATGACTCGTGATTCCCCCAAGATTTTTAAACCCGACTTGAATAGCCCTAGAGAGCCCATTATAATCTTGGTTTCAAAGAAGTGGAAAAAAAAAACCAAAACATTCACAGATAAAAAAAAACTGTTGAGTGAATAGACCAAGCAGCGGCTGTAGATCAGACACAGAGTTTACAGGAGTAATAATTATGTTCCGCTGTGAAGAAAAATGGAAGTCAAAGTCTCAAAAAAAAAAAAAAAAAAAAAAAAAAAAAAAAAATAAAAAAAATGAGGTGAGAATTTTTCTTTTTTAGTGAAAATAAACAGACAGCAAAAAGCAAGTTCATCCAAAAAACGTTAAGATGGATGACTTTGCTGTGTTTTGTCCCACCTGATTTCTTTTACCCGCCGTATCTATCTCATTACAAAGTCTTCATCGTTTTCTTCTAAACCTCATCTCCTCCTCTACCTGATCCTCTCTTTTTTCTTATTTTATAAAGAAATCTCGAATCTTTGCAAATTAAGCCATAGGCTTTTATACTTTACCAACAGAAGCATATTTATATTAGAAATCATGTTGTTTTTTTTAATCAACATCAGAACATGCTTAAATTAGTCTGCATGAATGTAAAATCTAAGATAAATTTTAAAAATTCGCTATAGAAGTAAAATAAATTTTCCACTCAAAAAGAAGGATAAATGTAATGCTATTTGCCTACAGTATCGATTATTCAACATGGACTGCAAAGAAAACAAGATTAACATGTGCAATTTTGCAAAACTAATTATGTCTCTTATATTGGGTTTGGTCGTCACATATTGAAAGAGTGGGATAGAACCATTCCATGCATCCAGTTATTGGAAACTGCAGAAAAAAGTCTTTTATGAGTTTGTGCTATCGTAGTGATCAACACGGTAAAGATTGCCACAAGAAATCTGTTTCTTCTCTTTCTTATTTGTTCTTCGAGAACGAGTATGAATTGCATTTTTAACCATTTTACTGCAGCTAGAGGAGGTGTCTGACTCTCTGTATCCGTAAAAGTGCACAGGGCCCAGTTACCGGAGAGAGATGGTGATGATCAGGATGGCACATTTAAAAATCTCATTGACGTCGTGAGATACAGCAGCTAGAGGAGGTGTCTGACTCTCTGTATCCGTAAAAGTGCACAGGGCCCACTTACCAGAGAGAGATGGTGATGATCAGGATGACACATTTAGAAATCTCATAGACGTGGTGAGATATCGCAGTTCACTACTGGAGATTGTAAAGGTCGTGTCAGACTATGACAGCTGTTCATTAACAGACATTCATCAATCAATAAGACAGGGAGAGGGAGAGGAAAAGGTCAAGGACGTCTTCTTCTAGGTCTACATTTCAAGTTGATATTCCAGCACCGGCCTTCCACTGTGCGCACTAGATTTTCCTTAGTTTATTTAGAAACTCATTTTAAAAAATATAAAACTTCGGGACGGAGAGTTCTGGAAAAGTCGGGAGTTCATGGAAGGAAAAAAAAATGGAGACAAAGTATTACTGATGTCTGGAGAACTGATTTAAAAGAAAAAAAGAGAGATTTGTCTTGTGGAAAAAAAGAAATTTCGTTATTCTGCAGTAGCCCCAATAGCCTGATAGAGTTAGAGAGAAAAAACTCGTTATTCTGCAGTAGCACCAATAGCCTAATATAGAGTTAGAGAGAAAAAACTCGTTATTCTGCAGTAGCGCCAATAGCTTGATAGAGTTAGAGAGAAAAAACTCGTTATTCTGCAGTAGCGCAAAATGTATCGGGTTTTCCATAGGGGTCGTTGTACGGGGGAAAATATAACAGCCTTTGATTTCACTCTTGGTGTAGAAGAAATGCATTTATCACAAAAACTAAGAGCTTCACTGCAGGGTTTATTTTGTCTTTTTATGCCACATAAAAAACCATTTGGCTGTAGATTTCTAGTAAGTTCTATCTAAATATAGATAGACCTTACGGTACTCATGATACTGGCGGAGTTGGCATTACCTGACAAAAGAATCGATGCTGAAACAAGAGTTTTAAAACAGAATTGCTCAACCCAAACACTAATGTAGACCACTTATCTTCTATTATATATATCTAACATACTAAGTAGGAGAATCTTCTCTGCCAAGTCTCCACCATTATCGACAGGGTTATGCAGAAAGTCAAGTCTCGACATTTCAGTCAGCCCTAAGTAATGACTGCATGAGCTGTTCTCTCAACGTTTTAGTTTTCCAGGCTCCATGTTTGAAGCTTCTATTGTTACTGAAATAAGTCTTTTCAGTGAGAGATTACAGATCTACGCGACTCTACATAATTATTGTAACCGCAGCTGATTGTTATATCCTCTAGACACAGATTGACAGCGCTGCTTGAAATACCATATGAACAAACAGATCCTTTCAAGAGAGATGCTCTCACACAGAAACCATAATTGTGTTTGCAAGGAGACACTAACAGTTTTTAGATTTGTTTGAGAAAATGATTGATTTTTTTTTATTTCAATGGTTATTGATCTGCGAAAAGAAACAGAAAGAAAAAAAAAATAAATAAAGGAAGAAAGAAAAAACCGACTGTAGGTTTGACTGTTTTCGCAGAGAGTGAAAGCCACAGATTGAGCCACACTTACCAGATGCTAGAGCTTGGGGTGTGACAGGCAGCAGCTACCACTGGCCAGGACCAGACCTAGTAGAGCGACCCCCCACTTGTCGCCTGGTAGAGGGGAAGATCTATCCGGCCAATGATGGGTCAGATCTGATAGTCAGAAACAGAAACCTTGTACAGAGAAACTACACGACCTTCAGAAACATCCATCAGTCGTATAAGACATCAAACTAA
>JAWDGP010008031.1:227500-262500 GCA_033675545.1 Elysia crispata | reverse complement strand
AAAGCGTTAAACGAGTTATAGAACAGGTCGATGTTTGGAGAGATATGTAATGGGCCGAAAGGCAGATAGATATTTTAAAAAGCTATCTAGATCCAGCAAGAAGCGAGTATCAAAATTGAGAAAAACTATACAGAACAAAACACAATGAACATGATAAATCATTGTTTGTGAAAACCCTCTGAAAGACATCGGCTCGGGCTAACCTGCCAACTTGAACCTCATCTTGAAATGAACAGCCCTAAGACATTCATGTAAGACAAAAGGTAGTCTGGTTTCTAAAAAATACTCAAAGAAAAAGATTATTGAAGAAGCTGTGGTGTTTGGTGCCGGAGCTGTAAGGTTCTCGAGGTAGATCTGAAGATGTGTTTACATCCTATGTCGCAGCTTCGGCCGCCCCAGCAACAATTACTTAGATTCTAATCGAGTCAATGGTCTCGGGAAAATCGATAGCACGGGACGGTGAGCTCTGCTCTGCTTTGTTTGGAGAGCATGACCTTGGCCGGCTAACTGAGACGGGGGGGGGAGATTTCAAATGAGGCGTTGGTTGTTCATATCTTGTCCATTTCGTACATCCACATAGGCCTGCACATAAACATAGCTTTGTTCCTAGAGCTCGTTCATTCCGCTATCAGCTGTAGAGACGTGGGTGAGCGAGACTGGATGAGGCGTTGGTTGTTCATATCTTGTCCATTTCGTACATCCACATAGGCCTGCACATAAACATAGCTTTGTTTCTAGAGCTCGTTCATTCCGCTATCAGCTGTAGAGACGTGGGTGAGCGAGACTGGAGAAGAAAACAAAAGTCCTAGAGGAAGTGAGATAAAACTAAAACTAAAAGGAAAAGCGTGCCACAGAATAAGAACGAGAAACAGAAAAGAACAAAACCAAAGATGGTGTTTGATAGAATGAGACACTTTACAAAAAAAAAAAAAAAGGGAGGGGGGAATGAGATCTGTCTACGTGGAAGGTTGTGCTGATTTTGTTCTCCTCAGCTTCTCGAGATTTCAACCTCATGTGAATCGGCTGCACCAAATTCAACATGAATTGAAATAATAACTGGACAGTTGGGCGTCAGGTGAACTCCAGCGCCACCTGTATTTTCTTTATGGACGGGAGAAACAAAACGTACTCTTAAGTGGTGGAATTATCGCTTTATAATTATATCTTTAACTTTGGTGAAGTGTATAGACCCAGCCTCTAGTGGAGAGGTTATATCAAAAGCTCCACACAGATAAAAATGAACTTGGTGATCAGTTTATTCCCGGACTGTCATTTTATACTAAAGTCATGTATTGTGGGCGTGTTACATCCATCAAACTTTGAATCCAGAATTAACGAAGAGTCGTGGCGACGTTGACTGCTCACGACTCTATTATAATAATTTAAAGCTTTCCGATCCAAGCTTTTGCGTAACCAAAAGTTTTGTGCACTGTATCTGTTCTGTGTGACTTCTTTCCACACAATGTTTGATGGATACTTCCGGTACCAGCTTTGCATGCCAGATGATCCAGCGACAAACCAGTCAGTGAAACTTTGATTACAAGGAAGGGGAAAAAAATCATCAAATATCATCGATCATATTAAGTTGTTACTTGTAGTCTGCCGTCTTTGTTCAAACCATATTTGTTGGAGGTTTTTTTCGTTTCGTTTTGGTTGACTCCTTTGTTAAAAGGAATGTTTTATTAGAGATGGGGGCAGATAATTATTGTCTGGTGAGGCTCCTAGAGTTATCCTTGTTGTCCCATATTTCATGGTATTTGATCGGAATCGATCTGTATTAACTATTAATATGCATTCTTATGATACGTTTGATAATTTGATGCCCTACTAGACTTATTCTTTCTTCGTCTGAACAGAACTGAATGCATTGGAATTCTAACATTGCTAGGACGTGTGTCAATCAAGAATTAAAAAAAAAAGATGATAAAAACATATTTGAAAGTTGCCGATACGGCAATATCGTGGAAATATATCTCAATTACACATTCAAAACACTCCAGGAGATAAGCTAGGAGATCAGCATAATGTGTAGAGAATATGTCGATTCAATTTCTCAGAAGTTGAGAAAATTGAGAAATGTATCTCCAATTTGTCAAACCTGAATGTGAAAAAAAAAAGATTTTATTATTATCCGATCCTTGCTTCGCAATCTCGAAATGCGAACGATCCAAATCTAGATCTTTCCGCTCATTAAGGGCAAAAGCCTTAACAAAGCATCGACGTGCGATTTTCTAATCATGTAGATCTCGGTAGGCCTACTTTGAAAATGGCAGTGTTATGTTGTTTTTTAATCTAGAAAATGATGTAGGATAAATATATTGGAGATTTCTATTGCTGTAGACCCCATTTCCTCCTAGCGCTGATCCATGCTACAATCACAGGATCAGGCAATATTATCTGAGCGTGGAGCACAGAGAGCCGGTAGCTCCTGCACTCATTTCACTCAAGTTCTCGTTTCTTTCCTTTCGTAGTTTTTTATCTTTTCTTTTTATTATTTTCTTATTTAAAAAAAAACCACACACACTAAGTTGAAAACATGTATCTGCACTCATATCAAACTCATCATCCGTATGCCTTCATGTCAGTCAAGAGCAAAAATGAGTAAGTCTACCTGATTATAGACAAAGAGAGGGGTGGGGGAGCAGAGCGAGTGAGAGAAAGAAAGAGAGAGAGAAAGAGAGAGAGAAAGAGAAAGAGAAAAAGAGAGACACACAGAAAGAATGGGATAGAGAAACAGGCGGAGAAGACGAGACAGTCAGAAAGGTAGAGACAGGAGGGAGAAGAGAGTTAAAGACTCAGAGTTAGTCGATTCTCTTAAGGTATTATACATGTATATGGCTTCATGTTCGTCAACAGCAAAGATAAAAAATAAGACTAGCTGTCCCCACAAAGACAGGGGTGGGATGGAGAGAGGTGGTCACACAACGGGAAGAGAGAGAGAGAGAGAGAGAGAGAGAGAGAGAGAGAGAGAGAGAGAGAGAGAGAGAGAGAGAGAGAGAGAGAGAGAGAGAGAGAGAGAGAGAGAGAGAGAGAGAGAGAGACTCCGATTTTGTCGCTTCTCAAGGTATGGGTCTGTGTAATGGATGCTGCACTACTTGTCTGGTGCTCCCTAGGGAGTTAAGAAAGCCAAATTGATTTGTAATGGCCTGTCCGGGGACCAGTGACCTGACTCTCAGTGCTTTGAGCACTGAAGTAGATTTAGCGTTAGGTGGAAACAGCTTTCGTAGTTTAGTCCACCGCTGTTCGGATAAGTCGACTACCACGGTGCCAGTTAGAGACTGTCGGTGTATGTGACAGGAACGGCTAGACCGATAAAAACAACATCGCAGTATTAATATTTGGTTTTATAATTTATTATGCAACCAGTTTGTTAAGAGGATAATCCCTTTTATGGAACATAAATGTTCAAATAGCAAGCCATCCCCCGTCAAACATGGTGGAGCACTTACTTGACCTTCTGCACTCATTCTAACCACTGAAGGAGGCCACGAGGTTTGTCTTGCCGGACCAGGACAGAGGATAAAACAGCAGAGAGCAGACTCCGGTTAATTTAACAGTAAAGTCCTAGAGAGAGAGAGAGGAGAGAGAGAGAGAGAGAGAGAGAGAGGGGGAGGGAGAGAGAGAAAGAGAGAGAGAGAAAGAGAGAGAGAGAAAGAGAGAGAGAGAGAGAGAGAGAGAGAGAAAGAGAGAGAGAAAGAGAGAGAGAAAGAGAGAGAGAGAGAGAGAGAGAGAGAGAGAGAGAGAGAGAGAGAGAGAGAGAGAGAGAGAGAGAGAGAGAGAGAGAGAGAGAGAGGAAAGAGAGAGAGAGAAAGAAAGAGAGAGAGGAAAAAGAGAGAGAGAGACAGAGACAGAGAGAGAGAGAGAGAGAGAGACAGACAGAGACAGAGGATAATGAAGTTTTAGTGACGAAGTTTTGACGAAGTCACCTACGTCGAATGGTTGGGAGCTCACCCAGTTTGAACCTGTTAGTTTTCTGTCTCCGGTTTGCTTTATTTCCCACTCACCTCTCGGTCTGTCAGTATTATAAAGCTATCAGAGAACGCTGGGAGTTTAGAATACCGTCATTTTCTGTCCTCGATGTTCTTGAAATGAAAACGTGTGTGTATGTGCACGCCTGTCCGTGCATGAGGACGGGTAAAATCTGTAATTATAGTTTACTACTGCATTTACCATCTTTCTTCTTTTGTCTGAGCTATCGAATTTTCCTATCACATTATATTAGTACAATCCCGACTTTGTATTTTATCTAAAGTAGCTCTAATACTCCAATACGGACACAAGTCGATGCAGCCTCCCCTGATTACTGAGTAAAGCGGCAGCAGCCAATCAGCGACACGCTCACGGCGCCGAGACCCCAATCCTCATGATACTGCGGCGTACAGTGTCCATATAACTGAGGTTAGTGCTAGAACGCAGTGGTAGTGAGAATAATCACCTCCAACCTACTGATGGTGATAATACTCACGTCTTGATCAGTTGGCGAGTTTAGAAATTAGAGCCTCACCTTTCCAGCCCTCTCTGCCTCACGACACCTGATTCAAGTGCAAAAAGGCGTGGGATTAACTCAATGGGGACAGATTACCGCAATTAACACTCTTTAACATTCTTTACTACATTATTCTTTTTTAATCAAACAGATTGTGAGGCAAAAGAACGACAGTCTCCGGGTCGCTCTTTCGCTCAAAACCTGTTCTCTTGGATTGAAAAAAAAAAACCCATTGTTTTATTGTCTCTTGGATTTAAAAACAGTAAATCTTATACTCGTTGGGCTCCGCCTCTCTCCTTGATCTCCATCTTTCTCTCCTGTGAAATGGAGACACCTCTGCCTATGGGAAATAGCAAACTCAGCGAATCAAATCTATCCAGAGTTAGTGCAACCAATACTAGAAATTCCCGACGGGAAACTGTGCACTAAGGCACCCTTGACACTCGCTTCATTCAGGAAATGTGATTCTTATTTATTTGAATGTTTGCGCAGATGCTGGTACAGCTTTGTCCAACTTCCAACTCATCTGTCCTTGAATTAAAAGTAAATCCATCCATTTTTTGTGTGAAAAAACTAAAGGTGGAACAATATGAAAGAGTTTCCTGCCAATGGGCTGGATTAAGTTTACTATTGATGAAAAATGAACATCAACACCACAAAAAATACTACTGCTACACTTTGTTATCGATGGGGTCTGATTTTCAAAATTTGAATTTATGTACAATCATTCAAGACAACTTCCCGTCCATATTTTTTCAGCTTACCATAATTCTCTTCCTTATTTCTCTACCCATGTTCCACGTTCTTCTAAATATAAAAAATGGAAATACATGTAGCCGAAACTGCATAAAAAAGACAATTAAGGGAAAACCCCCACAAAACTGAGCACACATAAAACATTCTTCACAAACAATATGCCCTTCAAACAATGTTCTATAGAAAATGCACTGGACACAGTACGCATAAAAAAACAGAAAGTTGAAAAAAAATTCTTGCTGTCAGAGCAATCTAAAATGCCAACATATCGCCTCATGATAATGAGTTCAGGTTCTCAAATGTCAAATTAACAGGTATCCACTGAGATTGCTTGTTGAGCACTTATCACTTATGTTTCAGTTTGTATCAATTGTTCATAGCCTTAGCAATTTTATACAATATTAAGATGAAAAAAGAAATTGAATTATTTCTCGAGCACAATAATAACATGAGCTGTGGCTGGGATCTAACCGACCTTCAACCATCACATCCGCAGTTCTTTAAAAACAAATCTATTTATGTGGAGCAAAATAAGCTTAACTTTTTGTTACATGTGCTTTGTGTATGTCGTAAAAACACATTGTGCTAGACCTTCACATATCCTTATGGCGTATGTAATCCAGTTGAATCGGGATAAGATCAACACTTCAGAGCTGGAAAAAATGAAACAAGAGTTGACTTTAACCATTTCAAAAGTATAAAGAAATACAAAATAGGACTGCCAAACAGAGCTGACTGCAAGAGTTTTCCTTTAAGGTGTCGACATATGTGGATAAAAATGTAGGTAAACTGTAATAGTGAGTTAAAGTGCATACTAATCGGATCTAATTTGATACTTAAATTCATTAACATACAGTGGAAACCTCAAAAACCAAAGTCTGATTATTCAAATTTCTCATAAACCGAATATTGCGAGAGGATAGGTAATTTTTTTACTCTTTAGCTTTGTTAGAATCGCATTCATATTTCAAAGTTTTTCTGGTTCGATTCTCTTAATTTGAAATCGATATCATGCCATAAGGCAATACAGAAGTACTGCATGTATCTCTCCAATAGTAGCTCAAGCAATACTAATCCCTGCCCAAGAAAGGCTGATCAGTGAGCTAACAAAGTGAGGAGGGAGTTGATGCCCTGAGAAAGAAGTGCCACTAGTAACACTGATACTGGTAGGAACTTGAAACAGGGGAAGGGGAGAGTTACTAGCTGCATACACAGAACACATAGTCAATGACACATAGATTTAGTTATGTCTCTTTTTGTAATTCAAATCCTTTAAATTTGAAGTTTTAATCCATTCCCATACAGTTCGAATTATGAGGTTTCCACTGTAAAATATGCAACTACCAGAAACATTATCTCAATTAAATTTATTTATGATACTAAACTGATGATGAATACAGATAAGAATTAACAAAACTACACTAAACTAGACATAATTTTCTATTTATTCCTGAGGTAAAAGAGATTGTTCATTCAGAAACTTAACAATAACATATTATCTTTGAGTCACATCATGCTCCACCATCTAGGTACAAAAAAGGTATGATGCCAAGGGGTTTATCTTGTTGCTTGGTGTTTTTATCAAAAAAGGTCAAATCACCAGAAATTGAACTTCCGTAAAAAAAGCACAAATATATTTGAGTTCTCACAGCTAGGAATGTTTTGGAAATATGATACTTCAAATCATTTGACTAAGAGCATCAAAGAAAGTAAAAAATTTGTTCTCAGCATGATCTTGTGCTTTACGACAAAATCCAAATTTCAAATTTTAGTTGTCAAAAAAAACCCCAGCAACAACAAACAAACAAAGAGCCAAATGTGCCAGTGTACCAAAATATCACTGTAAGAACAAATTCTTCAAAGTATGTTGCACTTTCTCATTGTAGCTTTTACAAAAACTACACTGTTAATGTATAACTATGGTGTTTAAAAACCGCAAAAAGCAGCCTTTTGGTTTCTCTCTCTATCCACAACAGCCATGGGCGGATCATTAAATCAGGTAGAGCTCAGCAAACTTAAGAGGCAAGTAACTTTCTAGGATCAACACAGGACTGCAATCTTGCTTGTGCATCGACTGTGATTCTGAATCTAGACTTTAACAATTTGGACCTCACATTTTACATCCCAATATCTCTGATATTTCTTTTTCAAATACTTTTGTGCTTTGATTCATTTTAAAGCCCAAGTTTTCACCAACAAAATAGATTAACTTTCATCAGATATAAATAACATTATTCTCATTAAACCAAAAGTGTAGACGTCACATTTGAAAAAATAATAGGATTCATAATCACGACAATACTCTTGTTTCAAAGACGGAACAATACTTTTACTCCAAACCCATTTTATTAAACATGTATCAAAAATATTTTTATGTCAAACCCTGGAGAAATTTTCGGATGCAGTGAGTTTTTGTGTGATTTTATAAGATTTGAATGAAAAATATTCCTTCATAATTTGTATTAGACAAGGAAATTAATCTACCCCGCTATCTATACATTTCACATGGTGTAAAAGATCTATCTTTAAAAAAATTATAAGCTCTCCTAACTAACAAAAGTAATGTAGCCATATGATATTGAACAAACGCACAGATTTTTGATTTAGCACTATTAATCATGCAACTCAAAAGTTCATGCAGTAGCCCAAACTTGAAATAAATGTATAAAATGTGAAGTCTTTTTTTTTTAAAATAAGCAAGCGCCTTCGTTATGTAATTGTCTGATAGATCACTAGTAACTAAATTTCTTTTGAAACTTTGAAAGATGGTACTAGAACTGATAGACCAAGAGCCTTGACACCACTCTGAATAAAAGGTTAAATAACAAGCTGTGGAAAAGAAGAAAATAAATCCTGTGGCTAGCTCTGTGAAAAGTTTGTCATTTGAAACTTAAATTGAGATAGCTAAAGAATTGCAAAGTAATCACTTTTGCTGTTAGGCAAGTGTGTTATGCAACATGTAAATTAAGCACTGGTAAAATTTTCATCTCAAAGTATTGTTCCAAAAGCTTCATTTCTATATGCCCACATTAAAAACTCATCCTTGAGACAAAGAATAGCTGCTGAAAAATCCTGGGCATCAAAACCGCTCTGCATTTCTTTCAATTCAAGAAATAAACCTTCAAAATTTTTTGCCAATGTTTGAATAAATATGGCACCTCCACATTATACACTTTTTTTTATAATGCTGCAGTAAATGAGGATGAAATGTGTCTGTCCACTCTGAAAAAAGATGTATCCCAAACACCTCAATTCAAATGCAGGAAAAATCTTTCATTGCGGCAGTTAAAAGTCATGACCTTATCAGATTAATGGGAGCAGCAGCAAACCTAAGGGCCGCCACTTAATAAACATTTGTTGTGATGAAATCAGCTTTAGTTGTCTTATTAATTTAAATGCATAATTTGCATAGATCCCTTTAAGCCTATATTGAAGCCATACTGAGAGCCTAGTTGAAGAAATAAAAGAAGAGAGTCTCTTTGAGCATATAGTTTTTATTTACTGTCGTAACAAATAAGAGCCTTTTTTTCACAAATTTACTTACAGCTGTTAACCACAGGTCAGTTATTCATATAATTAGTGTAAAAATCACTATTCACTTTCAAAGAATTAAGCTAATAGCACAAATGTAATAAAGAATTGCCACCAATAATCATATACCAAATACAATTCTCTTAAAAAACACTCACACACGCTCATGGATCCTTCATAACTTTCATTCTGTTTCCTCCCTTTATCTCATCACTCCAGGCCTCCAATCCAGGCACACAAAATCACACCCACATCCAAACACCCATCATACAATCATGCTTGAAACATATTTGTTTCTTTTGTATTGTCTCTATTGGCCCAAACATTGGAAGCATCAGTGGCAGACATCCTGTCTCACTTCCCAACCATCTAAGTCTATTTCTTCCTTCTAAGGACTGCCCTGCTCGACTTCCTGCCTGCATCGATACGAGTGTTCTCCTGGTAGACTTCTGCCATGATACTTCTCTCTTCATCCTCATTCACAGTCTGTCTGTATTTGAGCATCAAGTCATAATCTTCCCATGGTTTGGCATGCTGTGAAGGTGCAATATATTCAGGGTAAAGCAGATTTTATTGCATTTGGAAATAGGATTAACTGTTTCGAGTGATACAGTTTAAGCTCTTTGAACCATTTTTACTCTTAATGCATTATATTACCACTCTTCCATAAAAATCAACATTTGATGAAAATTAACATCAAGAGTGAAAATTGACATTTCAGAGTAATAATCTTTTCAGGCTTTTAACCATGCAAACTGCACTGGATTTTGATTTTGCTAACAAAATATTTCAAATTCTCACATGGAAATAAACTTTCAAAGATCTGTTACATTGCTAATTTCAAAAGAGTGATTGATAAATGTATCATCTCCATCTAAATAACAGATATACTATCAAAGTGAATTATAATTCGTTTCGAGCTGCTGTATTTAGATTGACATGATCATTCAGATCCAAAAATAAATCGCAAGCAAGAAAAAGACTGCAAATCTATTTTGAAAACAGTCTTTTTTCAAGGTTTGATCCATGAATTATTTTGCTTGGTGATTAAGCACAGGTTGAGAATGAGTCTAAAACATGATTAACATTTTACCTCTTTGATCCCTTTCTCCATTTTTGGGGTGAGTGGCAATGGCTCGATGCCCTTCAGGTTAAAACGCTCCCACCTATATTCCCAGGGCTTAGGATTCAATTTCACCTGTGGAAAAAAAAAAACAACAAACCACTGTTTTAAACTAATATATTTCACCAGAAAAACAAACCTTACAAAAAACAGCCTGCTTCATTAGCCATATTCAATCCTTAATGCTCAATTTCTGAACATTAATTATGAAATTTGCACTGAAATGAATGTATCATTATTACAAGACTTTTACGCAAAAGATAATCAATGACTTCAATATCCCATGACTAGAATTACACTTTAAGTTCTTAACATGACTATTTACTAACAAATGCCCTAATACCTCACAATCAATGGTAATTTTCTTACTGAAGCTATCATTACCTACATCATAAGAAAGTCCATCAATAAATACAGTCTAGTTTGGTTGTTTTTGAAGTCTTAATGATAAAAGAAATGCTTCCAACAATTGGGTTACAGAGAAAAAAAGGAAAATATATGACTGTGCCACACCTATATGTTCAAAGGGAACTAAACCTAACATTTCTCAACTCTCCACTTGCTAATCAATCTTCAACACCTGAGAAAAGTTAAGATAGCAGTAACATTTTAACGATAAAAAAACAGGACTGCTCTGAATGCCTATAGTTACAAATAGTCAAACTGATGAATTCAAAGAAATTGCTAGTTGTGGAAGAGGCTGAATTCAAAACTGCACATTTCAAGAGAAGTAGAGAAATGTGAACAGCTGGCAAACATTCAAAATGATCTGACTAAAATGAAACTTGATGAGCTCATTGACAATTATTGAAATCTTCATTTTCTTAAAATACTGATAAATCTGAGCGGTAAAAAATTCACTGATTTTTGCTAACTTTCTCCATATAATTTCCATCTAGATTAGATTTCTCCACTAAACAATGGGTCTTTAAGTCTTTTCCATTCTCTAAAGATTCAATCTCTAAACATATAATTCTCTTCAGACAGAATTTACCTTATTTACAAATGAATTGCTTTGAACAAGATGATTGACAGATGCCTCACTTCCAGCCTCAATTAGTAACATGTCTCTATTTTCACATTCAGACGAGATAATATGAACATTATTGCAATTTTCTGAGCTTTCCATTGATGCAACTTACATGAAATTAATCATTTTGAATCTCCTTTTAAAAAATTAGAAAAACTGAAAATTTTCTAATTTCAAATAACATTTTAATTCAAATTTTTAAAATCAGACTCCTTACGATACTCTCATTTACAGTATGTATCAAACACACACATGTATTCCCTCAGTTCTGTTTTGTAGATCTAGATCTAGGCTTTGGCTATACTGCAATAGATAATCTGTACATAAAGAGGGGTGCTTTGAAACAGATGCACACTTTATCTTCCATCTTATCCATTTGGCTTCTTCACATAACAACAAGCAAGCCATGGTCTCAGTTCATAGATGTAGACGAACAACCTCAACTAGTCTCTATTATTTTTTTTTACCATACAGCTTTAGCTAAGTCAAAATTACTGTGAGTTAGAATAAATTAGGTAGCTTCTGGCCTTGCCTACTGTCATCATGCTGATAGGGGGAGGAGATCAGGTAGAAAGAAGTTAAAACTTGGCCGGGAATGAAGATGAGCCACAAAATGGTCAGTTGCAGGATCAAAGGTTGGAAGCACAAGAGAAACTTTGGGAATGAAGCTCATCTTGGAGACGTGAGACTTGCCTATCAACCCCAAGATAAATCAATGACTCCTGTGTATCCAGCAGAATTCTTCCATGGACCATAAATAGTACCATGGGTGTCTTCTACTGCTGAATAAGTTGAATGATAAAACTAGCTGTTGTGAGAAACATTGCTATTTGTGTTATTTCAATGAAACTTCTTGACTTCTCAAAACTCACCTTGTTAGGCTTTTCTTACCATATGAAAGTCCACTTGTATGCAAATTTCTCTATATGCTGCCTTATATTCTAATATAAATAACTTAAAAAGTTTAGCAATATATAACCAGTCTAAACCATGATCCCATTTTAGCAAAGTCACATCAAATTTGAATCACTGTAGCTGCTGAGCTTCACAAACCTTTGTTGTGTTAACAGGCACAGGAACATCTCGTGGCAGGGTTACCGGCTGCATATCAAAGCTGAATGTACTGTGCTCCAGAGGGGCATTCCGGAGGTAATACAACTGGTCATCCAGACGCTTCTCAAGCCTCAAAACCTGGATGGAGTGAACTGTTGGGTTGTACATCTCGTACATCACCTCCACACCTACATCCACAGAAAGAATAAACATACAAACAAAACTGATGGAGAAAATCAGTAACTGTCTTGCCAATAATGGCTTCAAAAGATGTACTCAAAGCAGCTAATTTACTAAATTTGAAGAAAATTGTGTAATGAATACTTCATCAAAAAAAAAAAAAAAGCAATTCAAACCATACAGGGCTTCCTTAATTCTAGGTTTCTCAAAACTAAGAAAATACATAATTATACTTAAATATCTGCTTAAACTTAAAACAAATCCAGACTCCTCTGGTTTTCTCATTTAAATCTTATTCTCTTCATATTGGCATATTGGAGGAAAATTTGTAGGTTCCATGCAGCTTTACCTCTTCTCTTTCTATGACCTAAAGTCAAAATATCACAAGCACTTCATTCATCAGAAAAACAGGAGAAATGTTTTTGGACAGGTAAGGGTAGATCTTGCTCCACAATTGACGGCAGTATAACAAAAACAATTGACAATTTTTCGCTCACCTATAATTAAAAATGTTTCTTTAACTAAAACATGCAGTATAGAAAAACTGTTCAAATAAGACCTGCTAAAAAGATCAACTCCTCAAGTAACTTTACCTTTAATGATGTTTTTAATATCTTACTAATTAAACCTCAAAAAAACCCCACTCTGCAATTTAATTTAATAAAATTATGATTTCAGCAAAAGAAAATAATTTGAGACCTAGTCCGTCAACAACGTTCCTCAGTACAAAGTATGCTTTAAGACCCCTGCCGCCTCTGTCGATGCAGATGCCCACAAATCTGTTCGTCTTGCCGGAAGAGTAAGGGTCAGAGACAGTCACAGCCATTATGCTGCCTGTAGAGGATGAGAATGAAAAAAAAAAGTTTAATCATAAAATAATCACTGCCATATATTGAACAAGGAATGTATCGTTTAATTCTATGAAATAAAGTATTTACATCTTTCATTAAAAAAACCCATAAATTATCCCATTTCCACCCCCCCCCCCCCCCTTTTCTACTCATGAAATGAATTTTAGTCTCAAATTATTAACTTCCTAAGAGTAAAATACTTGTGAATAATATTTTAGCAATGTTAAATTCTGTTGCAACTAGAAAGCTTAGAAGAAAAAAAAGGAAGAAGACTAAGAACATAATTAAACTCCTTTTTCAGTATTAACTATTAATTTAAAACTCAGTTCTCTCAGTCAAACTATAAAAATCCTCAAACAAATTGCTCTATCATACCATTTGTTTTCTGACATGCCTCTAAAAAACCAAGAGTCCAATCTAAAATGTGCTGTATGGAATTCTTAGCCTACATATTTGCAAAAGTTCTAAGCCAGGCAGCATATGAAACTCATGTCTTTATCATTTAATCAGTCATTATTGACATCTTTAACCATACAAAGTCAAACATTTCAACATAAACTTTACAGCCAAACAGCCTTTCAATAAAATACCAGTCTGATGTCATTCCCAGTTTTTTAAAAAAAAACTGTATAAAACAGAATATGCTTATTCTGAAAGTGACAAAGTATTAAAATTGCTTGTCAAAATTTGCGAATCTTGAGATTGGATCAAGCTGCTTGAATAAAAAAAAATATGATTTTGGTATTACTAAATCCAACAAATAAGTAAATGAATATTCAATAGATGCAGAATATTATACTCAATTTGAATATTTAAAAAAAAATGACAATGCATCTCTGCAATAACATATCCTTAAAAACATGTCTGTGCATAGCAAATGTCAGATTAAAGAGGAATTAACATCATCTTATCAAAGAGCTGGTCTCACCAACATAAAACTCTGGTATGTCTATCACAGCTCGTCTCCTCAGCATGTCTCGGCGTTCCATTTTCTCTAGGACTTTGTCACGATACTGAAAGTCCGGATTCGGGAGGAACTCTGGCATTACATATCTGTAGAAAAATATTTCAGTATGGGTTGATCACAAAAATAAATTCAAAAGTTTAATTTCATAAATAAAACCTTGACTCCCATTGTACATCAAACCTATTTGTTTTGCATTATTTACGACATAATGATTTTTTGATATATAAAATTTAGCGTTTAGAAAAGAATTTTCATGAGTATTTTCAAAGATGTATTATTTCCCTACCAGATACACAAAGTTTACCAATATTGTAAAATTGGAATACCTGTACTCTCTAGGTGCTCCTTCTCCTTTCTCTTCCGAGACTTGCTCAGTGCCTGACTGTAAGGGAGAAGCACGATGTTTGTCCACCATCTCATGGTGTAAAAAGTTTTGCTTCTTTCTCAGAGCCCTGGCAACTTCTGCTCGAGTCCGTTGGTAATTTATCACATGTTTCAGTTGCTTTGGTTGATTCAGAGAGGATGATGATGAGACTGAGGAAAAATAAATGAAAAAAAAAACCCATCTCCATCTACTCATGTCACAAAAAGTTCAGGAAATGAGATGCATAATTTTTGAAAGATATGTAACTTAACATTGCAACACAATAGTTTTTTGATGATTTTGATTGAGATACAACTCTTGTGCCCTCCAAATCTTGTGAAGTATAAAATCCATAAAAAAAACAGTACAGCCATATTATAACGAGAAGATGAGAGGGTTCTGTTTTTCTCTTCCTTGGGTCTCACAAACAATAACATTTCTCAATATGTGACAAAGATCATTTCAAGTTCTTGTTGTGCTTCCCGGGCTACCTGCACATATTTATTTCCCATGATACACTCAAACACAAACATGAGTGAGAATTAAGGAATAACCATGGCTTTATGACAGTATGAATTCAATTCTATACCAATATAAATCCACACTGTTCCATTAGAAGAAATAAGAAGAGAAAGACAGAGGGATAGAGTTGTGATCACTCAGCAGCTGCAACCCAGATATTCCAAGGTCATCAACCCTGAATTGATACATATGCTGTACTGTAGAAGATAATACTGCACCATACTGATTCCTCGCAATTCAAAATATCTTTCATTGCCTTATGGACTTGCAAGGAGAGGTTTGTTCATGTCCACATTTGGAAAAACTTAAAATCTGAATGAGGTTTGCCTCCTACCCTTAATATTTCACCCATTTCTTTTTTTTTTTTTTTTAACTATAAAAATCTTGGGGTCAGATTAAAATGATACGATTTAAGAAAATAAGTATTTAGGACTAGTAACTGGCTGAGTTTAACAATAATATAAGGCAATATTGTGTGGTGCAATGGCTAGAGAAGAATACACAATGTATAGCTGACCAGGAACCTTCCTTGACCAATTTGAAGCCCTGATATCTTTCAATCTAAGCTACCAACTTGACCTTGGGGGGCAACCCAGCTCTTCCTCTTCTTGTTATAATTAAATCCCTATCCCTCATAAATTAGTTAATATTTTGCCTTCCTTTCAGTGGCCATTGAGAAGCAGGTTTGCCCCTAGACTCACAATGCGTGTGTGTGATTTTGCCTCTGCCTCTTCTCCAGAGCCACTAATATTGATCAGATCGTACAAGAATAGACAGAATCAAGGTAGTCTGTTGGCAATTTTTTTCCGATGTGATTCTCTCTGAAACGAATTCATAAACTATCAATTGCATTGCTCTGTGAGCTTTGTTTCTTCTGTTTCTAAGTGGCATTCAACACCAAACATACAAAGCAATAAAAAAAATATAAATCTGTTTTAGACATTGGCCATGTAACGTAAGTGTGATGAAAATTTTGCACAGAGAAACAATGAAAGTTATCTGAATAGTTGAATGAGTTTATAATATCTAGACAGCATGTATACTTTTCCTAGAGTATAAACCACTTATGTCTACAGACAATTATCAATATTTTCCCCAATTGCTAAATCTTTACCTCAGTTTTTTCTAGTTACCCTGCTTTATCGACACTAAAATCTAGCCCAGCCAAAAAAAAGGAGATGGAAAAAATCCTACCCTATTATTCATTGTGCTAAGCATAGTCAGCATCTATTATAGAGCTTTTAACTTCTCTTAGGACTTTTCATATAGGTTCTTCGTCAACACAGTGTCAGATTTCTCCCATCCCAGAAGACCATTCATCCATTTGAACATATCACTGTCTCAACTCAATCACCAAATCCCCAAACCCCATAGACTTTCTACCAGATCTAGATTTAGATCTCGTCTCGCCCCCATCGCAAAGTCAGACTAAAGCAATGGTGCCGGTGGACACTATCTTAACACCACAGTTGCACCCCATTGCAAGAGCACATGTCCCTCTCACCAAGCCTAATGCTTAATGGCTTAAACCCGCCCTATCACTTTGTTCTGTCTCTCTCACATGCACACTTTCTTTTTCTCTTTCCATTTTACTTACACTATTAATAAAATCCTGTATCACTATCAGAACAGGTGAGAGGGAGAAAGGTTAAGGGTCTACCACTTATAAGTGCTCATCAATTGACATCTAGACTTTTTACGCATGGATCCCTTAAGTTAAAATCTTCTTTACCACATCACCCCGGAGGATGTGAATGCAGCCAGCTTTTCTTTGTTTGCGGCTGACAGCACTAAAGCTATCCCTGCCTTGATCATTTAGACACAGCAACCACAGACTTTCCTCATTCTCGCACGTCATTGAAGCAACTGCTTTTGACTACTGCATTCAATGCTAAATTGTTAAACCTAGACTTTCAATAGTCAGATTTTACCAGATGTTGACAAGAAAGTGCTAGCCAAAAATGGGAAAGAGTGGAGACAATACACAAACCCCCATTTCCTGGAAAAAGAATTGACAAGGCAGACACTTCAGTCATAGAATTGTTCCACACATCGATTGACACCACTTTTTCCATCCTCCAATTTGTATTTCTTTCGTTAGCTTTGCCATTTTAATTTTTCTTGTTAATGTCTTTACAGTTTTATTTATCCAACATTTTATATTGGCAGACTTTTTTTTCTTCCGAGAGCATGTGAATCTAGATCTAATTTGGATCTAGGGGTATTTCAACTTAATGTTTGCAGATGTCAGCCCAACTCACTTTTTAAAATAATAATATAATAGGCTTCACAATAAAATGTTTCTTGACGAATTCGAAACTTGTAGTTTAATGGGATTTTAGAGCAACACAAAAATGCTTATAATAAAAATTATATCATAAAAAACATATTTGCGAAGAATAAAACCTTCATATTTGTGTTCAGCATATCAAATTTATTAAGAAAATGAAATTTTAAAGCTTACAGTAAGTTGGGCCAATAACTGCATTAATACCCAACCTGAGTGGGCTGATGGATTTACTTGCAACAAACTAGATCTAGATTTCTAGATCTAGATTCTACTTTTTTCTAGATCTAATGCTCCAACGGTTGGCACATTACTGTGCAAAGAGAGAGTGGAGGGGGAAAAGATGTAAAATCATAATTTTTTTCTAGATCTAGTCTACATGTAGGCAGAAATCTTGAAATCTGAATCTAGATTTATGAGACGATTTAATTTATTTTATTTAATTAATCTAGTCTAGATTCTAGATTCTAGATTCTAGATCTAGATCTAGATCTAGACTTAGATGTAGATCTAGCCTAAAGAATAGATAAATTAAATCTAGATGTATGTTTTATATAGATCGTACATTAGCAAACTCCTCTTACGAAAGATGAAATTATTCTTTTTCATTGGACTCACAAAAAGCGCATACACAGCTCGTCTGCTGGTGCATGAGTTGAAGACGTTTTGGCAAAAATTTAACACAAAATTGAGCTATGGAGGCGGCCATCTTGTCCTTCAATTTGGTAGACCAATTTTTTCAAAAGTTAAACTGCTATAAATTTTTAAGAAACAATACTGAACTGATAAGGTAGTTTAATGTTTATGCCGACATCACTCATTTGATCATCTTTTTATACTTGAAAAAAAAAAAAAAACCGAAAAAATCCAGAAATTTTCCATATGAATAATAGGGAATAATAGATTAATTATTTCAGTGATTCATTTTCTTACCGATACCTTGTAATAGTATCTAGCTCGCAAAGGTAATCACAGATGCTCTCCAATGCAAAAGGAAACAAACCATGCGGGCGCTAATAAGCGCATGTAAAAACGGTTTTTTCAGGGATCGGCGGAGAATTTTAACTTCACATTCGGACAAAAAAAAAATGCCACTCCCATAGGCCCACCATCACGCAAGAGGTATCTAGGTGAAATTAAAAGATAGCTAAAAATAATTTAAACTTATAAACGTTTAAAAAATAAATGAATAAATAAATAAATTACGGGCCGCTGCTGGTGCCAGATCAAAATAATGTTCCAACAAACCTACATGGAATTCTTCTTTAAACCTTACGTACTTTCTTTATTTCTGTCCTAGATGGAGATCCTGCATCATGGTCTCGATTAAATAATGAATTTCATTTCTGTATACCCCTTTTAGTAGAAAGACTGTAAGTCTGGGACAGCATGTGAAAAGAATATGTGTGTAGTATATATAAAGGTGAAGTTTAAATTTTCATAACACTTATACTGAGCTAAAGGGATTTCTTATTCGACTCATAAGTTGTTATTTAGAATAGCGTATTAGAAAGAAAAAAGAAAAGAGAAGGAAAGAAAGAGAGAGAGAGAGAGAGAGGGAGGGAGAGAGAGAGAGAGAGAGAGAGAGAGAGAGAGAGAGAGAGAGAGAGAGAGAGAGAGAGACGGTAGGAGGGAATTCCAATATTGCTTAACAGCAAGAAGATATTTCTGAGTCTCACATCAAAATCCCCACCATAAAGCGTTAAAAGATACGAATATTATTGTGGAAATGGTATGCTTCGGATGAATTAGAAGAACAAACAAAACAAACTACAACAAACTAATCCCTCCCTCCCCCCCCCCCCCAAAAAAAAAAAAAAAAAATTCAAGCAAGAGAAAACAAAACGTAAGCATACAAAACAAAAATAAACAAGCAAAACAATAACAACTACAACCAAAAAAAAGAACAACATCAAATGATAAAATTAAAAAACAAACAAAAAAGGCTTCAACAACGGCATTAATATCATCAACACAAAAAGAGGCCAATTAAATGATGGTCATTTGTTTTTTTTTATAATCTATTTAACACTCTTTGTACCACAGATAGAGTGTGTTTCATTAACTAGTATTTATATGAGTTGCATTCCCCAGAAAAATCATGTATCATTACATAGTGACCAGAAACTGTTTAATTAGAGCTTATTTCAATTCCTAGATTTGACATGCTAAATTGAATGCTGGAAGAAAGGCAGTTTGCAACGTATCTGTTGTCGACAACCCTCTAGATACTGCAAGGATGTTTAATCTCTCTCTCTCTCTCTCTCTCTCTCTCTCTCTCTCTCTCTCTCTCTCTCGCTCTCTCTGTGTCTCTCTCTCGATGTCCCTCCATTTCTCTCTGTAACGCCTTTCTTCTAATTCTGCATGCCGCGGTGGTAATTACGATCATTATCTTCAATTTTCTTATAACTAAAAAGAAACAAAAAAACAAAACAAAACAATACAAAAAAAAAACAACAACAACAACAACCAAAAACAAAACACACCAACCAGGGACAGCCATCTCTGGATCCTAAATTTTGTTTCGTTGGCAACTCTCTGTATCTGAATCTCATACCTGGTCTACAAGATTCCTCTCCCTTTCCACCCCGCCCACCTACCCTTCTGCACCTCTGGCTGCTCTCGTCCCCAGCTCAGTGTCAACGCCCAGGTCTACGGTGTGCTGAGTTTTGACGTCATCAGGTGTTCACGAGTACTGAATTATTGTCTCGCAGGAAAATCATAAATCGATAGTTTTAGAGCAAACACTGATTACAATAAAAGTATTTTTGCGAATCAAAAAAGAAGAAAATCACTGTGGCATTAATATAATTTGATATCTCTATCAGGGTAAAAATTGTTCATTATCTAGATCTAGCTTTAGATTCTAGTATACTCTGGAATATTGTTTATTACTAAAGAAATTATCCAAATCAAATATCATAATCTGTATCGATATTTCGATATCTTGGCAAGTTTCCTTGACGCACCTGAGAGGCGAGATTTTGGTCCAACCGTCAACCGACTGTGCCGGTCGCTGTAATGATCAGAGACGACTGTTGAATGCTGTTGACACGCTGACACTACAATTACACACCCGTGAGACGGGATACTCTACCGGAAAACAGCAGACAGGTATGCAATTCAATTCACTAAGACTTATTTTAGATCTAGCGGTAATAAAAGATGTTCTCCAAGAAATACATTCATATAAAAATGATATAGAATCTTTATCGAGGTTTCAAGCCATTTTGTACAATTATAATAGATCTAGATAGATCGAGAAATATATCTAAAAAATCAGTTAGATTTAGAGCTAGAGATCGAAATCAGCAATATGTATATTTTAGATCTAGTCGGAACAGTCAAGGAAGTAGATTTTATTTATGTGATCCTCATTTATTTTTAACTCACTGTCACTATCTCATTTTTATGGATTTGTGTATTAACTTCTAAAGGTCGCTGTTTTTATGTTGTTTTTTTTAGACATTTTACAGTGATTGTTGTAAAACTTAAGTACTTCAACTTTGCTATGGCTTCTCTGTTTAATTTTTTCTCTCTGATCATTGGTGGTTTTTGGAAAGTCTAGGACCTTTTGGTCTACCCAGTCATGGAGTTTAAAACAATTATGAACCAATGTTCCGACGGAGGTTCATCTCTATCTAGACCTAACTTTGATATTTTATAAACCATTTGGTGTAAAAATAAAAAAAAAAAAAAAAAAAAAAAGAAGGAATTTGCTGACATTACATATCTGTGCTCCAAAATTTTATTGTCCAAGATTTCCTGCAAAGGTTCGGTAATTTATCTGTATGAATAAAGATTGTGCATTAGAATTTCTTGCGAAAATGTTTGGTTCAGGTTTTGTCAATTGTTATGCCGCCTTAAAATAGCTCAATTAATCGTCATAAATGAACATTATTATATGAAAAGCCAAGTGTTTGGATAATCAAACCCTCAGAAAAAAAGAATCGAAGCAAATCGTTTTAAAAAGGAACTCATGCCTATTTTTTTCTTTCCTTTTCTCATCCTTCTTGTGCCCACCACCTTTTCTAGGCTACACCATCCCTGTCCTCCTCATTCCTCTGTAAAACTTGCTCCGCACCTATTCCCTCTACTTTCAATCTCTCTAGTCATACTTTTCCTCCTCACCACATCTCCTTACCATCCCGTCTGCTTGACAGTGCTTTTTATTATCCCTTCACAATTGTATTTTCAACAAAGAAACGGGACGTCTGATTTGGTATGTTGGTTTAGTATAATGAGATGCTGATTTTTTTTTTATCGGTAATTTATTGTTGGAAAATGATTTTCAGTTACTTGAGGCATGAATAAGTTCTATATGGCAAATATTGGTGTGTAGAAATTTTAAATTGAGTGTAAGCTCAGTTCATTAGTTCTCCACTTCTTAGAAGCCCTGTTAGTGTTAAGTATGACAGGGGTGCCGTGCCCATTGGGAAGTCCTTCCCAAATTTTAATCAATTTATAGTCAGCGGTGTATCTCTGTATTTTGCATTTTATGACTATTATAGCTATACATTTAGGATTCTTTCTGCCTATTGTAAATCTTGAAACAAAGCAAAGTTTTGGCTTTTGATGAAGCATTGAAAGAAGCACAACTAGTGAATTACTCATCTTTTTATTCAGTCCTGCAGTTCCTCACCCCAGCTGATGGAATGGACAAGCTATTGAACCATTCAATGATCAAAAAACATAAGCATTTTATACTCCACATCTGTATCTGAAATTACACAACCAGTTTCAAGACCATCAAGAAAAGATCTGGAACTCTAGTGTATCTTTGTACCTAAATCTTTCATGGATTCTAGGGGAAACATCATAGCAACTTGTTTAAATGCATCTTTTACCAATAACAGGTAGCTCAATTATATCTCAAGATAGCTTCAGTACTTTAAAATGAATCCTCAGAAAAAAAAAAAGAAAAAAAAAAATCTGATTACCAGGACACTGGCAAGGCTTGCTTTTAATTTGCTCAGAATAAACCTTATAGAGAGAAATAGTACCAAACAAGAGTTGTGGTGTTTGAACATCAACTATTCACTTTTTATGAAACATTTATTGAACAAGGCTATCATGAGGCTTTGCTTTGAAAACATTTGACAAAGTATTGAACCAGCTACATATGTTTTCAGACTATTAGTGACCATGCTTGTTATACACGTATTGTACAATGGGCAAAGTGCTATCATAATATTTGTTGTAATGGAAAACTTGGGAGCAATGACTAATATCCTTCTATCTCATCATCATAATCAAATGTCTTGAGTTGCCGGGGGAGGGGGGGGGGGAAGAGAGAGAGAGAGAGAGAGAGAGAGAGAGAGAGAGAGAGAGAGAGAGAGAGAGAGAGAGAGAGAGAGAGAGAGAGATTGGTTATTTTACTTCCATTTTCATTTTATATTTATTTTAAATCATTTAAAACTGTTGATCATTGTAATTATTATTATTATTATTATTATTGTTGTTGTTGTTGTTGTTAATATTATCACTTTATCATCATCTCTTTGCGTGGATTGCTTGAATCTGTCAACTGTTCGCCATCGGAAAACTTGAGAGAGCAAATCCATGTAAGTGAATGACTGAGCATGTAGGTCACTGATGTCAAATCGTTTCAGCAGGGCTGTGGGCTGTTACTGTGCAGGGGGTTGTGACAGCCCTGCTCACCTGGCGAGATCGATTCTTCCTGCCGCCAGTGCTTATACTTGAGTCCCTAGAGTTTCAATATTCAGGCCTCCCTTAAAAAGTACTGAAACATGAATAAGCAAAAAGCTTACCCTAACCTTCAGTAAGCCGGTACATCAATTATAACCCCTCTGCAGCCAGATGTAAAAGCTTTGCTACAAGTTTGGTAAATCCTTCTGACTCATTGAAGAGACTCGTACCGGGCCTTCATGTTGATTTACATCTGCATGGTGTGAGGCGTTTGGTTATAAAAAAAAAAGTGCTTTGATTCATGGGCATAACTTGAATCTCTTTGTAGAGAGCTTTGCGACCGGTTGTGTTTGTGTCTTCCAACCGTCGCCTTCCGTGTGACTATGCTCTGTGTCGGTCAATCTTGAAGCTCCTCATTGCTCAACGTGTCTTTACTTGCTGGAGTTAGACAAACATTTCAGTTCCTTAGGATAACAGGGAAGTCGCTTGACAAGCCTAGAGGAGTTGCTCTCTCTCTCTCTCTCTCTCTCTCTCTCTCTCTCTCTCTCTCTCTCTCTCTCTCTCTCTCTCTCTCTCTCTCTCTCTCTGTGTCCCTCTCTTTCTCTGTCTCTCTGTCTCTGTCCCTCTCTTTCTCTCTCTCTCTCTCTCTCTCTCTCTCTCTCTCTCTCTCTCTCTCTCTCTCTCTCTCTCTCTCTCTCTCTCTCTCTCCCTCTCTCTCTCTCCCTCTCCACCAGTGGCTGTGAGAGAAGGTTGGTCTGAGTGTTCCCTCAAACGGACGCGAGCAACTAAGAGAGGTTAGACGCTGCTACCTGTATCAGAGCGATATTATACAAGCTTGATTTCTTCCTTTCTCAATACAAGCGTTTCCTTAGTAGGGCCATGCATATTAATTAGTGTTGCTTCGTTTTTTTGCTGTAAAAAGTCAGTGAGTCGCCCTCTGCTTTCGCATTCAGCCATTGTTTGTGTTAGGAGTAATCACTCTATTTAGATTAAAAGGTAAATCATTGAGGTGCTTTATTGAATAGTTTTAAGTTAAGAAACATAATAAAGAACGAGTTCTATTTTTTTACAAGATCAACATGTATGACCACACATTGGAGTAAACTGATCGCGTGTAATGCATGGTGTAATCCTAGGACTCAAGTCTGAAGCTCTTCGAAAGTGTAATAAATGTCGCCTTCTTTTCACAATTCCTTCTCTTCTCTCAGCTCAATTGTGCCTTCTTTTGCTATGGTTTTGAGGGTTGGATTACCTGAGACTAAAATCATGAGACGCTAATCAGTCGGGATGAGAAGATAATCATGCCTTGTTCCGCCTGACGATACTCCTGATTAGCTGGAGGTATGCCTAGTAGTAGTACATGTACAGTGGAGCTAGCTAGCTCTGGCTTGTGCTAGAGACCAAGCTTGTAGTTGTAGTCTGCCGGTCTGCTCCTTCATTCTACATGTAATTGGTTTCCGTGGTACCACGGCAGCCACTTTGTCTGTGTGGGATATGGTACAAGGTTTTGCAGTGTTCCAGTTCAAAGTGTCCGGAGGCCCGAAAAATGTTCATGGCTAATTATTGGGCGTAATGGCAAGTTTTGAATATTCGATAGCTACGGTCTCCAACCACATAATGAAATATTCATAATTTATGAGCTCAGGACAGATTTTAGAAACGGGATCAGGTTTTAAATTTTCACTAGAAATTTCGATACTGATCTGGTTCATGGCTTCATGTAACACTGGCAGTTTGTAAAAAAAAAAAAAAAAAAAAAAATATGTCCTCAGGTCCGTAAATAAATCAAAGTTCTTTGAAAACTGTGGGAACAAAACATTTCCCTTTGAATATGATCGTGTTACATGGCCATTGATGATCGCTTATCTGTGGTGACTAGTGCAAAACCTGAGACACTCACTGTCACTCGAGATGCGTTCTGGTCACACAAACATACACACATTACACGGCTGCAGTTGTTTCTCTGGTCACACAAACATACACACACACATATCACACGGCGGCAGTTGTTTCTCTGGTCACACAAACATACACACATATCACACGGCTGCAGTTGTTTCTCTGGTCACACAAACACACACACATTACACGGCTGCAGTTGTTTCTCTGGTCACAGAAACACACACACACATATCACACGGCGGCAGTTGTTTCTCTGGTCACACAAACACACACATCACACGGCGGCAGTTGTTTCTCTGGTCACACAAACACACACACATCACACGGCGGCAGTTGTTTCTCTGGTCACACAAACACACACACATCACACGGCGGCAGTTGTTTCTCTGGTCACACAAACACACACACATCACACGGCGGCAGTTGTTTCTCTGGTCACACAAACACACACACACATCACACGGCGGCAGTTGTTTCTCTGGTCACACAAACATACACACTTCACACGGCGGCAATTGTTTCTCTGGTCACACAAACACACACACACATCACACGGCGGCAGTTGTTTCTCTGGTCACACAAACATACACACACATCACACGGCGGCAGTTGTTTCTCTGGTCACACAAACACACACACACATCACACGGCGGCAGTTGTTTCTCTGGTCACACAAACACACACACACATCACACGGCGGCAGTTGTTTCTCTGGTCACACAAACACACACACACATCACACGGCGGCAGTTGTTTCTCTGGTCACACAAACACACACACACACACATTACACGGCGGCAGTTGTTTCTCTGGTCACACAAACACACACACATTACACGGCGGTAGTTGTTTCTCTGGTCACACAAACACACACATCACACGGCGGCAGTTGTTTCTCTGGTCACACAAACACACACACATCACACGGCGGCAGTTGTTTCTCTGGTCACACAAACACACACATCACACGGCGGCAGTTGTTTCTCTGGTCACACAAACACACACACACATCACACGGCGGCAGTTGTTTCTCTGGTCACACAAACACACACACATCACACGGCGGCAGTTGTTTCTCTGGTCACACAAACACACACATCACACGGCGGCAGTTGTTTCTCTGGTCACACAAACACACACACACATCACACGGCGGCAGTTGTTTCTCTGGTCACACAAACACACACACACACATCACACGGCGGCAGTTGTTTCTCTGGTCACACAAACACACACACACATCACACGGCGGCAGTTGTTTCTCTGGTCACACAAACACACACACACATCACACGGCGGCAGTTGTTTCTCTGGTCACACAAACACACACACACATCACACGGCGGTAGTTGTTTCTCTGGTCACACAAACACACACACATCACACGGCGGCAGTTGTTTATCTGGTCACACAAACACACACACATCACACGGCGGCAGTTGTTTCTCTGGTCACACAAACACACACACACATCACACGGTGGCAGTTGTTTCTCTGGTCACACAAACATACACACACATCACACGGCGGCAGTTGTTTCTCTGGTCACACAAACACACACACATCACACGGCGGCAGTTGTTTCTCTGGTCACACAAACACACACATCACACGGCGGCAGTTGTTTCTCTGGTCACACAAACACACACACACATCACACGGCGGCAGTTGTTTCTCTGGTCACACAAACACACACACACATCACACGGCGGCAGTTGTTTCTCTGGTCACACAAACACACACACACATCACACGGCGGCAGTTGTTTCTCTGGTCACACAAACACACACACACATCACACGGCGGCAGTTGTTTCTCTGGTCACACAAACACACACACATTACACGGCGGCAGTTGTTTCTCTGGTCACACAAACACACACACATTACACGGCGGCAGTTGTTTCTCTGGTCACACAAACACACACACACACATCACACGGCGGCAGTTGTTTCTCTGGTCACACAAACACACACACACACATCACACGGCGGCAGTTGTTTCTCTGGTCACACAAACACACACACACATCACACGGCGGCAGTTGTTTCTCTGGTCACACAAACACACACACACACATCACACGGCGGCAGTTGTTTCTCTGGTCACACAAACACACACACACACATCACACGGCGGCAGTTGTTTCTCTGGTCACACAAACACACACACATTACACGGCGGCAGTTGTTTCTCTGGTCACACAAACACACACACACACATCACACGGCGGCAGTTGTTTCTCTGGTCACACAAACACACACACACACATCACACGGCGGCAGTTGTTTCTCTGGTCACACAAACACACACACACACATCACACGGCGGCAGTTGTTTCTCTGGTCACACAAACACACACACACATCACACGGCGGCAGTTGTTTCTCTGGTCACACAAACACACACACACACATCACACGGCGGCAGTTGTTTCTCTGGTCACACAAACACACACACACACACATCACACGGCGGCAGTTGTTTCTCTGGCCGAGTGGATGATGAGCACAGCAGGGAACTGGTGCTTCACTATCTTTCTCCGGCCTCGTAACCTATCTACCTGTTTCGGGAGAGACACGGGGTGTCGTCACATCATCAAGGACACAAGAACGTGAAGAGTCTGAAAATATTTAAAGATACCTGCATTACAGAGAATCTTTAACAACTTTCAGGAGTTGTGTGTTTTCTTGCTACATCAACCTCTACTGGGTAACCAGGATCGAGTCGCTTCGTCGCTTTGACTGCTGAGAGCTATGGGTTTCCATCTGTCTAGGTGGTACTGGTCTCCATTCAAAACTATTTCGGAAAAGTCGAGGAAAGGGGAAAAATTGCTTGACCTGTTTGGTTTCCATAGTCCGCGGGGGGAAAATGTATGCCAATAGGCCCTTCTGTGTGTTTTTTCTTCCGACGAAATTTGGAGTCAAAGGACGCCAGGTAGTTCAGTCATTATAGAGTTTGACCAACGCAACGGAAGTTCTTGATTCAATCACGATGTTGGTATCTGGGAATCATGACCGTAAAGAGTTAAAGTTGTGTCGGGAACTTGGCCTTCTCAACTCTGCTTGGCATAACTCCACTTTGATCGGTCAGATAATTAGGCTAAGATCATTTTCTTCTCTCAGGAAATCATAATTATTGTTTTCACACTGAGCGCCTGGAACGAAGCATGTACTATTCTTCAAGTACAGTGTATATTATCTTAGTGTAAGAAATGTTTGCTCGTCTATCATTGTGTGTGGATTGCCAGTCACATTTAGATCCATGAGGCGGAAATAACATCGCCTTATTGTGGACGAGCTTTATCCAACAACCGATCGTTTTCATACGTTAGGCAACTCGGTGGAGCCTAAAAACTCGATGATCACATTGTGCTTTGAATCTCTTATTTCATCGGTGAATATCTCTATCTGTCTGTCTCTCACTCTCTCTTCTTCCTCCTCTCTCTCTCTCTTTCTATCACAACAATCTGTCTCTAACCAGTCTCCAGGTAAATCGAAATTAAGAAAATCAGAAAGCGATGCTCAATACGGTATAAAACGCCGTTGGTTGTGAGGGGTGGTATTTATAACCCATACATACATACTGACCCTGCAGACTGTCCTTGTCATTGTGAGGATCGTGTGGCTGTGTGGATTGACGGTCGTGGCTGGCAGATCTTGTAACTGAGACTCAGTCGGAATTGTGACCATGTTGCTCTTGTTGGCGAGATGATAAAGATGCTTGAGCTATTCTAGTACCATGGTTACCAATAATGTAATAATGAGCCGCTAATAGGTCGCCAAATGAGATGGCCGGTTTTTCAATTCTTTTGTCGAAGGGAGTTGGAGTGTCTATAATTCTGCTAAATGAAGTACTGTCTTCCTTGCTGATGCATTGTCCATTTTTTTACTCTGTCATTCTCTCTGTGCAACTGTCCCTGTCTCTGTCTGTCTGTCTGTCTCCCTCTCTCTCTCTCTCTCTCTCTCTCTCTCTCTCTCTCTCTCTCTCTCTCTCTCTCTCTCTCTCTCTCTCTCTCTCTCTCTCTCTCTCTCTCTCTCTCTCTCTCTCTCTCTCTCTCTCTCTCTCTCTCTCTCTCTCTCTCTCTCTCTCTCTCTCTCTCTCTCTCTCTCTCTTATTTCAATTTACCGGTTTATGTTTCATTTATTCACCCTCTCGTGCACTGCCTGCAAATGGTCCGATTCACAAATTTTCCAAATTTTCTGAATTACCTCCTTGTCTGTAGGTCTTTTCTATCTGCCTTTTTTTATCTTTTGTTGTCTTTTTTTATCTCCTCCCCCCCCCCCCCTCCGATATCTATCCGACTAAACCTTGTTTGTATGTCTTAACCTATTGGATCCCTTTCCCTATATTCATGTTGCACATATTAACAACAAACCAACTTTTCTTGAAAATTTATTTTATATTATTGCAAATCACTTGTGGCCATAAAGAGAGAGAGAGAGAGAAAGAGAGAGAGAGAGAGAGAGAGAGAGAGAGAGAGAGAGAGAGAGAGAGAGAGAGAGAGAGAGAGAGAGAGAGAGAGAGAGAGAGAGAGAGAGAGAGAGAGAGAGAGAGAGGAATCTTCTTCTTCTTCTTCTTCTTCTTCTTCTTCTTCTTCTTCTTCTTCTTCTTCTTCTTCTTCTTCTTCTTAGGATAATGGTGATGAAGATGAAAATAGAAAACCTTCATCGCTCCTGCTGAAACGGCCGTCCTTAATACGACCCCCTACCTGCCTGCCTGCCTGCGAGAGAGCGACAGAAAGCTGATTGCTGCGGCTGTGGCTGTGACTAGAGGGAGAAAATCGACATTGCCAAACTTGCCTGGCTGGTAGAACCTGGTCCCAGTTCGAGGAAGGCTAATCACAAAATCGTGTTCCCATTGCTGTGGCAATATAACCTGTGTGCCAGGATCTTAGCAGCCGATCGAAGAAGCAGCAGATCACTGTTATAGAGAGGCTACTTCCCTTGATGTTTGTATGTGTGTGTGTAAAGTAGAATTTGCAAACACAGCACTTGATCTAGATGGCTCTTAGCCTGTGAATACACGGTTTTATACAAGACCGAGGCGATGGGTATTCAATTTACTAGTTTCATGTCGTCGTTTCTTAATGAAAACTTGACATTGAGTTTCCTTTCTCCCTAACTGATTTGTCAATCAGAGATTGGTTGAACCATCGTCAGATAGGACACAGCTAGGGAGAATTGGTGAGACCTCACCCTGACCGCCTACGATGGCAGTGTGTGTTAAGCTCAGCATAAAACGCGCGAGAAGTAGCCCGCTTGTGGCCAGGCGAGTGCGTTAGCTGGAGGACCACTTGAGCCGCCTGTACAAGCAGACGCTGAGTTGAGGGTGGTGTGATAGCTACAGTCAGGGCATTGTCAACTGATCATGTTACATATACATTGTAGAATGAAAAAGTAAAGTTCTTTTTGAGTTAAAATCAATAGATTACAATCTATTTTTTTTTCATAAGAGAAGGATTGCATTGCGGTTTAAAACTGAGAAAAACCTTGTAATGCATTTGATGTTGGAAGCTTTTTGTTGTATGAGTCAGCCTGACCTACATGAAATATTTGTGGGAGATTTAACAGCTCTCTATAAAAGCATATTTTATTTCATACATGGTTGAACCGGGTTTTGTTAAATCTTTAATTTCAAATGCGAGTTTTTGACAGCAATGCCTTTTTGGATTGTCAGTCTGTTGCCAGCAGCTTTGTTTCTTTGCATAAATAATATAAATAATTCTGCTGCGTTGTGTTTTCATATCTTCTAGTCACACGATAGCTATCTTTCCATATGATGTTCTGTCGTGATAACAATTATTTTTCTCTTATCGCCTAGGCTCACGGTGAAGTCGATAGGAATTCTATTATACACAAAATTATCTATTTGTTGTTGGAAGTCAAGACATGTTTTCCACACAAACAATAACATTGAGTATCCCATCAGCATAGTTTCTGGCTTTATGAACCAGCAGAACCAAAGCACCACTATGAGCCGCCTGACGGGGTCCCTTTATGCTATTTTAACCTGCAGCAGCTGACAAGAAGGATTTTTGGTCTGCCGCGCGGAAACCACGTGACATAGAAATCTGCTGCATTAACTGTCATCCGCTGGTGCAGTTCAGAGCATTCCAGACTTTTTCTTGCACATGTATATCAATCATGCAGGGTGCGACCCTGGGTGTAGCGTCAAATTTATCCGACTCAAAGGCTAAAATGTATGTACTTGGACCTATATAATCATGACACGTGTGAATGATAAACAGACGACCACTAGGCGCCTGTAACGGAAAACCTATTTTATGCACTCAACTCCCGTGAGTTGAAAAAAAAGTGCCAGAAATAAAATGTTGAGTTAGGGCACTCATTCTGTCGCAATTCCGGACGAAATTTATTGACTTTTTTTTCCCAATTCCAGCTTAAGTAACATCAGCTTGGGTTATCTTTTATTCTGGCTCTTCGTTCATCTTGATTCCTTATGTCTTTCTGTCCTCCTCCTTCTCTCTCTCTCTCTCTCTCTCTCTCTCTCTCTCTCTCTCAGTGTTTCTCTCTGTGTTTTCAGCGTGCGTATATGTGTCTTTCTTCCTGTGACTCCCATCACCCTCTCATTCTTCATCGACATACACTAACACTGTACTCTTCACCACGTGCAAGTTCCTTCCATAAACGACTGTATACATTTAAGAAGCATCCGCCATCTCGTGAGTGTAATGCTGTAATCTCCAATAGACTGGCGACTGTGTTAGATCAAGGCCTTCCCCAGTTCCAGAATCTTGCCACGGTTTTCATTTAGTTCCTCGACATTTATGTGTGTGAGTCATCACGGTTTCACCCCATGTCTATCCCAGACAGTCAGACACTCTGTATACAGTGCAGGCGAGTACGCGCGTGTGTGTGTATTTGTAATCTGATATCAGCCACTTCTTGAGATATTCCACACAACCGAACCTGACTGTACAGTTCCCGGCATGAGTGAGCTCTACCAAGTGGTCGAAACTGATCCATCTCTCTCTGTCTCTATTTGTCTCTCTCTCTCTCTCTCTCTCTCTCTCTCTCTCTCTCTCTCTCTCTCTCTCTCTCTCTCTCTCTCTCTCTCCTATTCATTCACTAAGCCTTGCTATCAGGCCTTGAGAAAATTCAGAATATAAATGTAGTATGGGGTTCAGGAGTTAGTGTCTCACACCCTTTCTTTAGCTTCTCTGCGTGGTGTAACCAGTAAGCAGTTTCCTGGTCTCCAGTTTACCATCGTGCTCCAGGGAGTTAGGGTATCTGTTGAGCAACTGATGACGCCATAGAGCAGATTTCACATCTGTCTCTATTTGCATTGTAAGTCGGTACTGGCGAAAGACTGTGACAGATCCGCTAATCAGTGCTTCATTGTGTAGTTGAGCTTATGTTTTCTGTTATCCATCCGTCTCCAATGATTTATCTGTAACGTAATCGCACCGGTATCGCGACCATCAGAGAAGTGCCGTGTCTTGTGTGTTTCCCAAGGAATGTTCAGCCCGGTGATTATCGTAACGCAACTAAAGATATCCGAGTTGAATAGCGTCTCTTCAAACACTTCACTTTGCTTTGGATTGATTGAGAGCGATCGAAAAGACAATCTCCAATTTTGAGGACTGTGCTCTATTGGGATTGTTGTGTAGCTGTCACTAATACCATGCTAGCATTTCGCTCCGTTGTAAACACATTGTTTGGCCTAGCCATCCTCTCACTTGACCAATGACCATCTCCATAACCCAGGAGCCGGACTGTATCTTAGGCAGCTAAGGAGTCTATGCACTAAAATGGCATATCCTGCAAATCCCCGCTAATCAATGCAAGTTCAAGAAAATAAGACCTCCATGTCACCAGAAAGGATGATGTCACTCACTGATTTCGCCATTTTTCTTACCCTGGGTGAAAGGTCTCTGCGGATGTAGGAGCGGTGCGTTTGATCACCTCTTTGGAAGAGCTTACAGTTCAGGATGTTGAAACTGTCTAGAGCAATACGATTGTGTTCAAATCATGCCGCTGTAAGGTCTTTCACGGTACATCCTATTAACACGTTGCATGCTGTTTCCCAGCCTTGGCTGTGTGTTCCGTGTCACATGAACATCTCAACCAGAAACTACGTGACTGGAGTACATGCAAGTAACTTCGCCGCGTTTATGGCCTCTTTTTTGTATTACCTGGATTTCAAGAAAACTTCTACATCTAGTCTGTCTGTCTGTCTGTCTCTCTCTGTCTCTCTCTCTCTGTCTCTCTCTCTGTCTCTCTCTCTCTCTCTCTCTCTCTCTCTCTCTCTCTCTCTCTGCCTTTGTCTCCTTCCGTCTTTGATAAGTTTGGTATTAATTTTATCATTAATGTTGTTGTTGTTGTTGTTGTTGTTGTTGTTGTTGTTGTTGTTGTTCTTCTTCTTCTTCTTCTTCTTCTTCTTCTTCTTCTTCTTCTTCTTCTTCTTCTTCTTCTTCTTCTTCTTCTTCTTCTTCTTCTTCTTCTTCTTCTTCTTCTTCTTCTTCTTCTTTTTCTTCCTCTTCTTTGTATTTATTTTCTTCCTCTGCCAACTCTCTGCCTGGCTGGTGCTCACTGCTCTGAAGGTTGTAACGGGTGACTCAAAAATAATGGCGTCCTGCGTCTTTTATTTGTCCCGAAGATCTTCTCTCTGTTTCACTTCTTAAATTGTCTTTTGAAGATAAATTGCCACGTTTAGAAAAATTAAGCCTTAGAGAGAAGATTTATTATTATTATTATTATTATTATTATTATTATTATTATTATTATTATTATTATTATTATTATTATTATTATTATTATTATTATTATTATTATTATTATTATTATTATTATTGTTATTATTATATTTCTTAATTTTCAGGACATTGTTTGGTAACGTGTGTGTGTGTTTGTTTTTTTCCCGATGTTTTAGCTTCTTCTTGGAAAGATTAGGAGCGACTGGTATTCTCGATAAAAAGATTAACACGCACCTCTGTTTATAGGTTAACGTCTCCTAGGTCTGTCGTAGAGTTGCTGGTTGCGATGTGTTACATGCCGCTTGGTCGAACCGCATTATTCAGTCTTTATTTTATCTTTCATCTAATCTCGTGATACACTTTCTCGTTGTCTAACGGTCGGAAACCAATGTAAGAATTAAAACTTGATAATCACAGTGATTGGCAAGTTTTTGTTTGGAAGTCCTGATATCTATATATTTTTTACATTGTTATGCAACTGTGGTATTTTCTCCACTATGGGCAGTCATGTTTTGTTCTGGGATCTGTGTCGCGTAGTTTTCAGTTCTCTGTGTGTGTGTGTGTGTCTCTGTCTCTCTGTCTCAGTACTTACCATCGGCCTGTGTTTCAACACTAGGAAGGACATGTTTGCTTGGGCACGCCTTCACTCATCGACTTTCCCAAACCGTGTGTGAAGTGTGAACCGCCTAAAGTCTGGTATAGGACATACATCATTTCTTAGGGTAGAGGAACGAGTGAACCGCCTAAAGTCTGGTATAGGACATACATCATTTCTTAGGGTAGAGGAACGAGTGAACCGCCTAAAGTCTGGTATAGGACATACATCATTTCTTAGGGTAGAGGAACGAGTGAACCGCCTAAAGTCTGGTATAGGACATACATCATTTCTTAGGGTAGAGGAACGAGTGAACCGCCTAAAGTCTGGTATAGGACATACATCATTTCTTAGGGTAGAGGAACGAGTGAACCGCCTAAAGTCTGGTATAGGACATACATCATTTCTTAGGGTAGAGGAACGAGTGAACCGCCTAAAGTCTGGTATAGGACATACATCATTTCTTAGGGTAGAGGAACGAGTGAACCGCCTAAAGTCTGGTATAGGACATACATCATTTCTTAGGGTAGAGGAACGAGTGAACCGCCTAAAGTCTGGTATAGGACATACATCATTTCTTAGGGTAGAGGAACGAGTGAACCGCCTAAAGTCTGGTATAGGACATACATCATTTCTTAGGGTAGAGGAACGAGTGAACCGCCTAAAGTCTGGTATAGGACATACATCATTTCTTAGAATAGAGGGACGAGTGAACCGCCTTAAGTCTGGTATAGGACATACATCATTTCTTAGGGTAGAGGAACGAGTGATCCGCCTAAAGTCTGGTATAGGACATACATCATTTCTTAGGATAGAGGAACGAGTGAACCGCCTAAAGTCTGGTATAGGACATACATCATTTCTTAGGGTAGAGGAACGAGTGAACCGCCTAAAGTCTGGTATAGGACATACATCATTTCTTAGGGTAGAGGAACGAGTGAACCGCCTAAAGTCTGGTATAGGACATACATCATTTCTTAGGGTA
>JAWDGP010008031.1:155000-222500 GCA_033675545.1 Elysia crispata | reverse complement strand
AATGACGGCTGCTTCTTTGCTTATCTGGTTATGATGAAATGTGATGGCATCTATTGAGTAATGTTTAATTATTTATGCTGCAAGACTCGAAGTGCGAGGTGGATCTACAGTGCTCAATGTTTCGCTCTTCCCTACGGAGTGATTTACATTAATCAGAAAAATCTTAGATAATCTCACACTTTCCATCATAACTATTTTAACAATGTTGTGATTACACAAAGGATTGGGATGGGGGCTGATTTGGATCAGCTTTACAACTTAGATTACAAACCATAAAGCTACCAATAGAATTTCACATAATATATCATGGAATATAATATGATGCGAAGACGTAGCCAGTTTCATGAATTGTTCTCCTGTTTACCTGTTTATGATAGAGAAATCTCTTTATTGTATGAAATAGTCATAGTTTGCTTGCTCCTTTTTTTTTTTTTCTATACTTTGAAAATTAAATTTTTCCTTCATAATCAATGTTCACACTATTTTAATCTCAATAAGTTTTTTTAAATCTTTATTTTATCATCATCAAATAATGGTTGAAGGTTTATAGTCATTTCCTAATGTTCAAGATTACTTGTTTTTAGCTTTATAACATCATGAATGTGTGACTGAACTGGCTTTAAATGGAATTGACAATCATCTAATGCGAATTTTGCTCTTTGATGAAATATTCGATATATTTATATACACCATCCCATGTTACCCCCCCCCCCCCCCCCCCACTCTCTCTCTGTCTGCAGACCATCAACTCATTGTATGACCGGACATTCCCAGCAGAGGAGTATGACAACAAAGAGTGCGATGATAACTGTAGGTCTTAACTCACTAGTGTTTTGCTCTAGCTTTGGGGAAACTGAATGGGTTCAAGCGTCATTAAACTTGAAAACCTTAACATTACATGAGAGACTTGGTGTGATGGTTTTATGTGATATTAATTACTAACTGTGCAATAAATGAATTGGAAGAGAAAGAGAAACCAAATATTGTGAAGCTCTCACTGTGTCGGTTTTATATGGTTTTCTCTCATTTTCTTTTCAGGTGCCTTGATGTACCTGAATGAAGCAACTCTTCTTCATAACATCAAAATCAGATACATGAAAAACATGATCTACGTAAGTGATAAAGGTCATCTTGGATGAATTCATCCTCTCCATCTGCTGTCGCTCACCATCTATCTGCTATCTCTCCTCTGCCAGTCTTGTTTCAAAGAAAACTTTTTTTTTTAATTTGATTACGTGAGCTCATTGAATTAGATTTGTTAAAATCCTTTAATCATTCTCTGCCAATCAAATGGTGAAATTAAATGTGTGGAGAAATATAAGAATTAAGTCAATTCAAAACATTGCGTTTAGTTTTGTCTTTTCCCATTTGCAAGCAACTAAGTCCAGTTCAGTGGACAGAGTATTCTACTAACTTATGTCAAGGACACATGCCACGATAAAAGTTGATTTTCTTCAATTTCTTATGTGAAGATATAGATTGTGGGAAAAATTTAAAAGTTTAGTCTTTATTACGGAAAAGAGGGTAGTAATTTCTCAAGAGACACAGGTCCACAGTATCATTCATGTGGCAGCTATAACTTTTTTGCTTGTTGAAACATAATTTTATAGCTTTGTTTAATGTTTATTATTCATTTTTGTTTCTCTGTTGTGACACTCTGACAAACCTAGACATACACGGCCAACATCTTAATTGCCATCAACCCCTACTACGAGGTTCCGGACCTCTACAGCAGCAACACCATCAAGAAGTATCAAGGGAAGTCACTGGGGACGCTGCCCCCTCATGTCTACGCTATTGGTGAGTTTTATGAACCAAGCCAGTCATCAAACTACAATTAAAAAAAATGGATGATTGAAATTTATCACAAGATGCATTCTCACTTCACCCAGTGGATTCTTATTATAAGACAAGGAGCACTGAACTCTATATGAGGTTCATAGACAGAGAGGCTTAGAAAATGAACTACAACATGGAAGTCAGCTAGGTTGTTTGCAAGTTTTAGCAAAATGTTTCAAGATATTTCAAATAGTCATAACAGTTGTACCTTAAGTCAATTCCCATTTTTTATAATTAAAATAAAAATGTGTGTTATGATCCAACATGTTCCTGCATAATACTCTGAGACAGGCTTTACAGAATGTTAAAAGATTTAGTTCTATCATCACAAAAGACTGTTGAGTCTCAGTTATGGTATTGAGCTGATATCAATTTGGCCCAAAATACTGTGTGTTAAGTAGATCCAAACTATATTGTGCAGTTAATTTTTGAAAGGGAATTGCACTCCACTTAAATTGGGAAAGTATTCTCGCACTTCTCTTCACATGCTCATTTTTCACTTGACTTTGCCGTAGTTGGCAGTGGGCCAAAGCATCAAATTGTATTAATTTGTGAAATCTCATCTGAGTCCACTAGGAAAGATCTTTGTCATGATTGTATCAATATTTTTTTCTGCATCTCTGGATCAGTAGCAAACTAGTGCTAAGATTAAATACAACTGTGAAAGAAAAATTTTTCCATGTTTCTTGTGTCTCCATTCAGCTGACAAGGCGTTCCGTGACATGAAGGTCACAAAGCTAAGCCAGTCTATCATTGTAAGCGGGGAGTCTGGCGCAGGGAAGACAGAGTCCACCAAGCACATCCTCAAGTACTTGACTGAGAGCTGGGGCACGCATGCGGGACCGATAGAGCAAAGGATTCTTGAATGTGAGGGATTAAGATTTAGAATCTTTCTTGTGTGGGATAAATTTTTCTCTGGGAATCATAATAAGGATTACTGTGAGTGTTTGTAATCAAATAAACTCTATAATAAGAGTTTCATAGAACTATGTAGTCAATAGTATATGTTCAAGGATAACTCTATAATAAGAGTTTCATAGAACTATGTAGTCAATAGTATATGTTCAAGGATAACTCTATAATAAGAGTTTCATAGAACTATGTAGTCAATAGTATGTGTTAAAGGATAAGTTTGATAAACATGGGTGCTGTGCATAAGTTTCTAATCTTGGAGTGTATCATCTTTAATTTTATTTAGTCTCCTGTTTGTTCATGATAATATATGCTTACTTTAGCAATCAAAAAGTACTCATATTAGTGACAAAAATGTAACCTCTTGAACGTTTTTGATTGCTGCAAAAGAAACACCAAAATGGAAAATGTTGAAAAAAATCCATTAATGAAATTTAAAAATTCATATCACTTCCTTTATCTTGAATATCTTGTTTTTTAGTAAATAAAGTTTGTATAAATGATATCAGCAAATGCCTAATGAAGCTTTTCAGTGGAAACATTACCATTTCGTTTATTTATCTAAACTGTTTCTGGTACACAGCAAACCCTCTGCTGGAAGCATTTGGAAATGCCAAGACTGTGAGAAACAACAACAGCAGCCGCTTTGGCAAGTTTGTGGAGATACACTTCGACAAGAAGGTCATTTGAGTTTCTATCTCTCTTTCTCTCTTTTTCTCAGCAAGAAGAGCTGTGAATTCCTTTCTTTTGATTGCGACTTCATTTCTTGAAAGAAATATCTCAGAAATAAGATATCTATTTAATTGTATAAAGCACTTTCTGAAAAAGTTTGCCTTGAGCCTTGTCATTGAGAGCAAAGAAAATGTGAACTAACTTAATTACATGCAAAAGACACACTGTGTGTGCTTTCAATACACTTGGCATGATCAACCTTCTAGAAATGTATCTATTCTCAACATTTTCTGTGCAGTATTGAACATTCATAGCTGCAGCGTAGTGGAGAAATAAAAGTTTTTATTCCTGCAGTAGCCTCAGGACATTATTACTTTTACTATTTGAAGCTTAAAATGATGAGCCTCGTTCTTAATTTAGAATATTTTTAAGGTATTCTGTAACAAACAAACAATTGTCTGTACTTAAGTCAGTCTGATTACTACCTTCTTGTTTCTTCCAGAATTCTGTCTGTGGCGGGTTTATCTCCCATTATTTGCTGGAGAAGAGTCGCATTTGTACACAGGCTAAGGAAGAACGCAATTACCATATCTTTTATCGGCTCTGTGCTGGCGCACCTGACGATATTCGCCAGAAATTCAAACTAGCCCCACCTGATCAGTTCCTGGTAAGTCACCCTTTGATATGATTCAACACAGAGAACATTGCACTACTTGTTTCTATAAATGATGGATATTATTAGGTTGGTCCGAACTTATAACTATTTTTAAACCAATTTCACAAATCTGAATTTGATATTTCTGTAAAATTCTGCGATGTGATGTTTTATGTTGTGATCTTGTCCTGTGTAGATAAAGCTGGCATTCACAATCATGCAAGCAATGAGAGAAGCACTTCTAACCTCTGTGTTCCATGTCAGGCTGAACCAAGCACCTCAGCTATGAACGATTCCCTCAGAAATCTCTTGAATTACACTGACTTGTTTATTGTACAGCTTTTGTGTCCTTCAAATTAAACAGCAAGAAAAAAAAAAGAACATCTTATTGGATGAGCATCAACTATCAAATGCTAATTAGAAAGCTTGAGTCTTGAACAAAAAACAAGATTGTAGAGCAAAAGTAAAAAAAAAGGGGGCCTTGTAGCTTATCGGTCTAGATTAAAGTGCAGATTAAGGAAAAGCTGATATTGAAGTTAAAAAAAACCAAAACAACGACTAGTGTAATAACATTTATACATATTTAAAAATCGAAAGTTTTCTTTTTATTTCAAATGCGTTTGAGATGTACCTTGCTTCTTTATGTTTCCACTTTTTATGATGTTTATACTCTTTCTCAGTCTTCCTGCTTTAAGTAAATTTTCCAGCCTCTCCTCCCACCAAAAAAAAATGTTTGATTTGTTCTTTTGTGAGGTAATCTAAAACTGTATATTTTGCCTGTACCTCTTTTCTCTGATGTGATCTTGTTGATTGCACTGATCAACGTTAGGATATTCTAAATCAGAAAAGAAAGAATTTGTGTAAGGTAAAGGTGACATAGATGTAACAGCTCTGGTTATATATCATTTCATGTCTCCTTTTACTACAATGCAGAGGAAAGAAAAAAATTGCACTTTATACTTTGGATATTGATGAGAATTTGGCTGCTTCCTGTGATTGTCAACTTGATTTTATACACTTTGCAAAAAACATGTTTTGCTCTCCCCTATAACTACACAACTTTCCGACCCTAAAAGGTATTCTTTCTCTTTGTGCAGATATTGGAGCATGCAAATCTCTCAATTCCTTTCCTCCCCTCTCCTTCTCTCTCTCTCTCTCTCTCTCTCTCTCTCTCTCTCTCTCTCTCTCTCTCTCTCTCTCTCTCTCTCTCTCTCTCTCTCTCTCTCTCTCTTTCCCTTTCCTCCACCCCCCCTCTCTCTCTCTTGTGGCACTGGTTGTACCATACATGTTGTTACCTCCACTTTGTTGTGTTCTCTGTAGTACCTGAAGCGCGGCAATACTCAGTACTTCTGCGGCAAGAAGACACAGAAAAATCTCAGTGATGCCAGAAAGAGTCAGCAGGTGTGTATCAAGCTCTTGTCTCTGTTATGTAGCTGAGTCAAATACCAAACAAAGCAAACAGTAAAAGGAAATCAAAATTCTTGAGCATATGAGATTAACATTTTATTTTTGTTTCTCTTCATTGTTATTATGCAAATAATGAATGATAGATTAATGAAAATTTTTAGCTGGAAGCATCACTTTTAAAATGATTTTGTGGCTAGCAGTAGACACTTAGCTTGTAGAGATCTAGAGTCTTGAACTTTAGTTGATCCAGTCATATTCTTGAATATTTAGGACATACTCTCTGTAGCCAACAAAAAATAGGAAATGCTATCTCATATCACACCCTCCCTTTTCCTCTTACCATTGATGAAGAGCTTTGCAAATCCGCCTCGTAAGTTAAGTAAGTTAAGCCTAAAATATGGCATATTAAAGTGGCAATGTTTTTTCCACCTGATAGTTTAGTTTAAATGTGTAAGTATATGTATGTTTAGATGCTATCAACAGAGACACATCTTCAACATCACTCCATGACCTGCTTCATTGATTTTTTTTTTTATTAGGGCTATTTGTTTTTTATGCTTGTGGACGGTATTTCTCTTTTGTACAGATATCTTTTTTTGTCTTAACTGGATGTTCATAGTTTAGATGTTATTGCCTCTATTTATCTTTATTTATGAGGAGTCTTTTAAAATTAGCCAAGTGTAATAAATTAATCCTCTTTGAGAGAATTTTTTTTTTTTATAAAATTAACAGATTTGCTCCTTTCATTTTCTCCTCATTAGTAATATATCTTCGGGTCCCTGTTCAACCAAAAAAAAAAAGAAAATCATGTCCATTCATGTATTGTGAATTCTTGAATTGCTTGATGAAGCACATAGTGACATAAATATATGATATTATATGATAATACTGAAAATAATTATGTGATGAATGCTTGTGCAGCACCAAAACATGTTCTAAACTCAGTCGAAAGAATACAATGAATTTATGTGGAATGTGCTTTGTTGGTGGATTAAGGTTTATAGTCAAATATAGGCTGGAGCAAATCTGCTAATCCCATCTTGATAAAAAAGTATGGAACCTTTTTAACTCTCTTGTCTCCTCTCTTTTCTGTGAAATGCAGTACTTGAAACTGGGCAGCTTGCACGACCCTGTTCTGGATGATGTGAAGGACTTCGGCGTGTGTGATGCAGCCATGAAACATCTCGGATTCGGGGACCAGGAAAGGCTTGGTATCTACGGCCTGGTGGCTGCCATCCTCCACCTGGGCAACGTTGCCTTTGATGACAATTCTGACGATGCTAAGGGTAGGTTGATCATGTTTACTGGATACTTTAGCTATGAGCTTGTTGCGATGTTGGCATAATAGATAACCAGATTTCTAAACTATAACAGTGAGATTTTAAAATGACACACTTTATGTTTTAACCACACAGTTCCTTTTTTTGATACTTTTTTTCCATTTTGTGTTCTGGGTACAAGCAAGGCAGCTTTTCAGTATGTTCAAATTCTATTTCACCTCTAAAGATTTTTTTTTTTATGTTTCTATCGTCTATATATGTGTTTTGGGTGAATCCCCATGGCCACTTCTGCCTTATTGACATTAAACACTACTTACCTGTTATTCAGATCTAATCTCAAACACTATTTCTCCTTCAGGTGGCTGCTGTGTGAGTAAGTCAGCAGAAGAATCCCTCGCCATGGCCGCCTCGCTGCTGGGTGTGGACAAGGAGGAGCTCAGAGATTCTCTCATCTCTCGAGTGATGCAGGCGACCAGAGGAGGAATGAAGGGCACTGCTATCAAGTGAGTCCCTCTTTCTTTTCAGTTTTGTCTTTTATAATTGTTGGTGGGGAGGTATTACATCAAATATCAAAATTATTCTGTAAAATGTCACCAGATAACACATGCAAAAACTATACTTATTGATATGAAATAATGGAATCGAATGCTTTCATCATAGAGCTGAAGCTGTATGAAACAAAGATTAGTGACAAAATTTTGCAGTATTATATTCTTCTTGCTTTTAATTTGTGATCTAAATCTAGAACGGAGAGGTAAAAACCAGCAAGACGTTTTAACCAAAGAACAATTCTTTTTGTGGTTTAATGAAAAGTTTCCCATCATTTTTTTTGCCCTGTTTAGAGAATATTTTGAAAATGATGTAAACAAAATGCTAAATCTTTCCTATTCCAAAAATGAAGTTTTTCATTTGTAGCATTTTAAATGTGGCTGATTATAATTGATTTATTCCAGAATGAAAAAAATAAAAGCCTCAAAACTGTCTTTTTAGTTTTGAAGATCTTTCCTCATTATCTGTTGATCTAATCAGGGTCCCTCTAAAGTGTGCTGAGGCGGCCAGCGCTCGAGATGCCTTGGCGAAGGCTGTCTACTCTCGCATGTTTGACTACATCGTTGATATGGTCAACAAGGCGATTCCATTCGGGTCCTCTGCCAACTACATTGGTGTGCTGGACATTGCTGGGTTTGGTGAGTCTCTCAATATGGATTTCATGATTATCCCTACGATTATTGTGTACAAGTAAACTCGACTTTATAATGAATCAATCATTGATCAAGCAGATTGTCAATGCAATTAAGAAAGTTGAGATAATCAATATCACGTTTAATATGCATGCGAGAACCTTGATCTCAAAGTTGAATTACTTGTTTCTCATGTAATGGAAACCTTTGTAAAAAGCAATAAAATAACTGAGGGTTGCCTTTTTTTTTCAAAGTGAAAGTGCTAAAATATCACTGAATGAAAATAAGGAGGATATTTCAAAAACAAAAGGTACTTTTGACACAAAAGTTTATATTGGATTAATTTTCATCTTTAGTTATTGATTTCATATTATTGTGTAATATCTGAATTATCCACTTTGAAGTAAAAAAATGATATGGCCATTACAAACTTGACTGCCCCTTTTCTCTTGAACTATGAATTTCACCATGCATATCTTATGGTGACATCATGATTTTGGTTGTTGTGGGCTAAAAATAGGATAAGTACAAAGGTAGACAAAATGTGGGGATAGCAAATAATTCTTGTCACTGCAATCATTTCTGACTGTCTCCATGGAACATTTGGTCTGGAAAAAAATATTTTATTCAAGTCTCTTAGCCTGAAATCTTAACGAGCTAGGACATTTGCCCACAATTTTCACTTAGTAAGCGCAAAAAAGGTTTTGTTTATAGGATTGATCTCTTTCTCTCTGTTAGTCTATCTCTATCTCGATCCATCTCTCCGACTCACTCTCTAATAATATTGATTTGACCTAATATTGACACTGAAGGCCTGAAGTAAAATTAAATTTTTTTTGTCATTGACTTTTTTTTTATGTTCACCAGAATATTTCCAAGTGAATAGTTTTGAGCAGTTCTGTATCAACTATTGTAATGAGAAGCTGCAGCAGTTCTTCAATGACAGAATTCTGAAGGAGGTGAACTTAATTGATGAAGAAGATATCAATTGACATTATTTTCCATTCATTGTCCATATGAGCTTTGCTTTGTTCCCATGAAGTGGCAAATGGATTGAATTTTTCTCTCCTACTTTATATAGTTTATCTATCCCCTATTCCAATCTGTGGAAACATTCTAATCAACCTTCCAGAACCCACATAGCCCCTTCTTTTGTCTTGAATAAGTTTATCTTCAAATGAAACTAAAATTTAAAAAAAAATATTTATTGATTTCATTGGAGTTCAATCGGTAATTAAAGCTATTTAATATTATGTCTTTGAAACACAAAGAGATATTTTTGAAGTTGTCAACAAACTTCTTTACATTTTACATGTTTGTTAGTGTTAATGAATAGTGGAGCATTAAATTATGGCATCTTTGTAAGTTTGTTTTTTAAAATCTCTTAGTTATATGAAATACTTCCTTAAAATATGAGGAGAGAAACAAAGAAAAAAAGTACAACACAGTATGTACCTTTTTGTCCATGTGCAATGAAAAACCGGCGTGAGAATAATTTTTTATTGCAATCTACCAGGAACAAGCTTTGTATGAGAAGGAAGGTCTGAATGTGAAGAAGATTGATTGGACAGACAATCAGGATTGTATCGAGCTCATTGAAGGCAAATCATCAGGCATCTTTGATCTTCTGGATGAAGAGAGCAAGCTTCCCACACCCAAGTATGATCACTTCACAGGGGAGGTCCACTCCCGCAACAAGAACCACTTCAGACTCAGCGTAAGTTTTACCATATCAGTGGGAAGTATAGCATGTCTTAAAAACACTCAATATCTTTACAATATCTGAGAACAAGGGCAGTCAGTGTGCTAAACAATGTTTTAAAATCATTTTTGGAACAGAGCAAGGTCCGATACAGTGAATTAAGACAAGCCAATACTGTGTTGTGGAACATGTCAATTTTCAGTGTTATTTCTATAAACTGACGTCCCTTTAAATGACTATAAGACAAAAAGACATATAAAATAATTGCCGTGCCTCAGAAGCAGCCTCATGGCGGGTTCATAGAATCAATCTAGATGTTCATCATTGAGTATGATGCAAAATTTTCCACATTTCTCTTACTTTTCAGAAATGAGTTTACTTCAAGCACTGTATGAAATAATTTAAGTTTCAGTGGCTAAAATTCTGATGAAAGTTAATATGATAATGTAAAAGGAATTTCTTTCTTTTTGTTTTTGGCCAGTCGTGGGATTTGTTTTAAACTAACTACATGTACCTATGAGCCCTTAAGGAGAAAAGTTTACTGGCCAAAGCGGTGCAGCCAGCCCAAGAAACAAAAAAGTTGCCTCAGGCTTTTGTCATTCCGTTAAATTTGCATTTAGATACCAAACTTTGACCCAGAAATAAAGGCTGGGATAGCATGTTTACGATCTTTGTTGTCTGAATACTTCATTCGTTAGTTATTAAAAAAAATACACGAAAATAAAACAAAAACGTGTGTTGATTAGATTCTTTTAATCCTCAACAGTTGAAGAGGGTATCTCAAAGTTTCAATGATCTTTGTATTATCTGCTTACAATTTTTATATTATCTTAGAGCTATAAAAGCGATAATAAACTATTGAGGCTTTTAAAGTCTGATATTTGTACTTTACAGCATAATTCATAAAGAGAAATCTACTGTATTGTCTCTTCTGTTTCCTCCAGGTGCCAAGAAAATCCAAATTGAAAAGTCACCGTGATGTCCGTGATACAGAAGGATTTCTCATCCGCCATTTTGCTGGGGCAGTCTGCTACCATACTGTAAGTTTTCTGTGTGAGCATTGTGCCTAAGGCAATAAACATTAAAACTCCTGTGTTATTGGTACAACGAAATATTTGAAGTTTCAATTGCAAAATTTCTGGCTTGGACTCAATTATTGTTTTTGTTTTACTGTATATAATTTATAATACAGTATCAAAAAGTTGAAGAAGAGTGAACATGTGCTTTCAATGAATTTGGTGATACTGATAGTTAAGATCTTGCACTACTTAGAAAGAAATAAACATTTGAAGATGTACCAATAACAGAAAGTAATCTAAGCATAATTCTTTCTTCCCTTTCCCATGTTTTCCTACAGACGCAGTTTATTGACAAGAACAATGACGCACTGCATGCATCTCTGGAGTTTCTGATTCAGGACTCGAAGAATCCACTTATAGTGAAATTGTTCCAGGGGGCAGAGTCGTCTGCCGGCAAACTGAACTTCATCAGTGTTGGGTCAAAGTTTAGGAAGCAGCTGGGCATGCTGATGGAGAAACTTCGCTCCACGGTCTCTGAACCATGTTTTGATCTAAGTGGGGGCTCTGCCTCACTCTTACATTTTTTTTTCTTATTATTTCACTCCTGTGTAATCGGAGAATCCTTGCTATGTTTATTTCCTAAGGATATAAAAGTTGAGGGAAATATATTATGCCAACTCTTAAGTCTAAGTTTTTTTCCCGTTACCAAAAAATTGAAGGAGAAAATCACTTTTAAAGAAATCCTACACTGACACTGAATTTAGCCTTCAGTTAAGGTTGGAACTTCATTTTAAAAGTGAAACAACTTTTTTATGTCTGTCGTTTTTCTGTTGCAGGGCACCAACTTTATTCGATGCATCAAGCCTAACACGAAGATGGTGGATCATTTGTTTGAAGGCTCCAACATTCTCAGTCAGCTCCAATGTGCAGGTCAGTGGTTGTCCCTCTTTATATTTGCCTTGAGCTCACCTTAGAGTGCTTGAGGAAATATTTAATATATGAGCACAGAAATATTTTTAGATTTGTCATGATTTTGTTTTTTTTTAATAACAAACATTACCAATTTTCACGAGACAAAACTCATATTCACAACCAGTTGATTAATTCTCCCATTCTACTTCATGTTTTTATCATGCTGGGCTGTCACTTTCTCCAACTAGAAACATCTTGATCAGTTTAAGAGTTAGATTTTTGCTCTCTCCCTTTATTTCCTTCCAGGAATGGTGTCTGTGCTGGACCTGATGCAGCAGGGCTACCCATCCAGGACCCAGTTCTCCGAGCTGTACAACATGTATAAGAAGTATCTCCCTCCTGAGCTCTCCAGACTTGATTCAAGGCTCTTCTGCAAGGTGAGCAACTAAATAGTTATTCAATAATGCTGCAGGCTTAGAGCTTTGTATTGAAATTTGAATCCATACAATCAGTTAAAATAGGACTTTGAGATACCCTTTAAAAGTTTATTGGAAAGAAAATACAGCCATGGACAATGAAATTTTTTATTGCATAATTGTGCTTATATTTGCTAGTCCTCAACATTTATGTATTAACAGACATAGACATGATTTATTATATAATAAAAAGAGATTTTTGATCATTATAAATTTTCATTGGCCACAAACCAATTGGTTTTCAGTCCCTGTTCAAAGCACTAGGTTTGGATGACAAGGACTTCAAGTTTGGCTTGACCAAAGTGTTTTTCCGGCCTGGCAAGTTTGCTGAGTTTGACCAGATCATGAAGAGTGACCCTGAGAATCTGGCAGAGCTGGTCAAGAAGGTCAAGAAATGGTTACTGCAGTCACGTTGGAAGAAGGCCCAGTGGTGTGCTCTCTCCGTCATAAAATGTAAATGTTCATGACAGTTCAGTGTTTTTTGTACTTATTACATGAGAGCTCGGTCTCATGAGAGTGTTTTTTTTTTCTTTTTTTTTTTAACATCTACTAAATAGAAAATTTGTATTTCACAATTTTCAGTTTTTCTGCTTTGAACAGTAAGTGTCTTAACTAAGGATTGAAGATACCCACAATCTGAAAATACTTTTTAGCGCAGATGTTGTAGATGTAGGTATTTCTAATTAAACAACAATCATTTAGATCTACAAAAATAAAGTTGCGCTCCAAAGTGGAGAGCCTTTTTTGTTGTCTAGAGATTATAGGGAAGCATTTTATAACGTTTATATTGAGTTTTATGTACTCTTTCTGGTGTTTGAAGGTTTTGGGTTATTTTATCTCTTCAGTGAAGAATAAGATAGCCTACAGAGCGGAGAAATTTGTACTCCTCCAGTCTCACATCCGAATGTGGCGCTGTGCTCGACTCTTCAAGCCCAAGTAAGCTTAGTCTTCTCTGAACTGTCTCCTTGTTTTCAGAAAGGAAAATATTTGTGTGAAGAACCGCACTTTTTTTTCCTTTCAGTTTGGTCTACTTTAACATTTTGCATGCATATTTATATATAATCTTTTTATTTAACAAGCAGTGCTACACACTGGGATTTTCCTAAATTGCCAAGTATGATTTAGGTGAATGTTTTTTTTCTTTTTTTTTTTCTAATTTCAGGGTTATTCACAAATTTAATGCTCATAAATTTACAGTGCAGGAGATTTAAAAGCTCTTGTTTCAGCAATTTTCTGAAAGGCACAATAGTTACACGAAAAAGGGATTGATCAATGTAACACAACATACTAATTACCTAGATAAATTTTGGATGCATGACATAGGATTTTTACCTTTTTTTTAAAGGTCAGGATGCTTCAAATTTGAAAATTATGGACTTTCAGTGTTAAGCTGCTTTCTTCTATAATTGAAAATTGAAATATTCCAACATAAGTAATTTTGCCTTTACCAGCAATCACCTTATGTAAGATATCTGTACCATTTTGACATCCTTCAACATAGATGAGTATTTGCAACATTGAACCGTGCAGGTTCTCAAATCTTTTTAGACCTCAGCTTTTTTACCCTAACTTGTTGAGGTCTAGGATTAAATTTGTTAAGTATCCTTTGTGTTCAAATAATCCAGATACGAAACACTCCAGAAAGTTCGAGCGATCCAGGCTCAACGCAGTCTTGTGGACGACTTGGTTGGTCAACTCAAGAAAGACAAGGACTCCGTCATCAAGGCTGTGAAAGAGCTTGAGACTGGACAGGAAAACTTTGTCAAGAAGATCAGGGTAAAATATGCCACTTTTCCATTTATCTTGCTCTGCTCGCTTTTCTGTCGATCATGACTGGTGTTAGTCTCGCTGCCCTTACCCCAAGACTGGTTCTTACTTTTTCTGTCTCATTTGAAGTCTTAAAAATTAAGTTGGCATTATAAGACATACTAACATTTTGAATTGAATTTTGTCTCATTGAGACAGCTCCTCACTTTTGTGTAAGCAAAAATACATTTTTTAAATGTTTTACCCATGAGCAAATATCCGTTCATTTTGATTGAGGGCTTGATGTGTGCAGGTTTTTGAAAAGTTATAGCCTCACTGTGATCCTAGATTTTGGCCATTGGATTTTGAACATAGAAAATGAAAAGAGTCAAGGATTTAAAGTAAACAGACAATACAAATAAGCTGAACCCACCTTTTTTATACAGTGATGAAACTTTGGACAAAAAGCTGGAGAGAAATATCTGCCTGGTAAAATGCATTAAAGGAAGTAGTGCAAAAAGTCAAACTGCGAACTGAAGCTTTTATATTTTTCTTTCTCTTCATGTATTTTTTCTCATTAAAACGTGAAGATATTTTTACAAAGTTTCTAATCTGTAAAGACAATTTTATTAATTATAAATTCAGTATTGATTTATAATGAGATTGTTGTAACCACATTCAGACCACCAACATGAGCCGTGAAGAGATGATGCGAATGACCAACACGCTGGCTACCAACATGGACGTGCTGCTCCAGGATCTGAAGAAACGTCTCGAGCAGCAGAAGAGTGCTGAGGAACAAGAGAGACTACGCAAGATTCAGGTAGGACTCGATACAACAACTCAGGGCAGATAGGACAAAATCAACTCCAAGACTTTTTTTTTATCTTGGACATTGAAAGGTTTTGAATGACGCACATGTCTGCTTTGATAGGGGAAGCTTAAACACAGATCTTTCTTGTGTCCATATAGAATTGACTGGAGGGCATACCTACCAGCCACAGTTCTTGATCAATAGCTTATTTTGGCAAAGTTTGTTTTTCAAAGACTAACATGTCCTAGTGGAGTGATGAGAAGCCAGTGGATCCTCTATCAGCAAAGTAAATCAAGATCTGAGGATTAATATCTAAATAAGTAACCTTAAAAGAACTTTGAGAAATAATATAACTAAATACACTTGTTCGCTTTGTCATGCCTGAACAAGTAGGCCTATGACTACATTATTTCTATTTATTTGTGAAGTGGGCTACAATTTTCGGGCTAGTTTGGACAAATTGTTTCCATATTTTCTGAAAAATCAATCAATTGCCGGTATAAAAGAAATTAAATTTTTTAAGTATCTTAATATAATTATTTTGCCGAAGTCATTTTGACATGATAAAAGAAAGGATGATTTTTCAGCAGATGTTAAAAAGTGGGCAACCTCGAAAAATTGATTTTTCATGTCTGAAGCTCTATGGCTCAAAACATTATTTGCGAATGTGAACCTAGAAACCCTATCTCACATTCATTAACTGTCTGATATTTTGAACTTGTATGTTTATAGTTTAAATTTTAAGAATTCTTTATTAACAGGAACAAATGGAAATCGAAAGGAAACGAAGAGAGGAAGAAGAGAGGAAACGAAAGGAAGAAGAAGAACAAAGGAGATTGTAAGTATGAGCATCAATTTTGGTAGTTCAAATTTACTCCCGTTTTGAATTGAATATTTAACAAAAAAAATGGAAAAATTAATTAAAAAAAATCCCAAAATAAATGAATAATTTTGAATATGAGGCTATCAGTATGTCTGATTTCCTGTAACTGAAAGGAAAAAAAAAGTTATCTTTACAAGTCATTTAATATTAATTGCAAGATAGTAAAAAAAAAAAAAAAAAATAGCTACAAAGATAAGGGATAAAGAAACCAAACATTTAATCAGAATTTATGTCATTTTTCTTGAATCCCTAGAGGGGATTTTACAAAGATTAAAAAAACTGAAGTAAAAATTAGCGTTTTCAGTTTTTATTCCACTGCTTAATAACAACTCTTAATAAGAATCTTCCATTTTTAAACTCTTTAGAAAAGCGGAACTGGAGAAGAAGAGGCAGAGGGAAGAAGAACAGAGGAAGAAACAGGAGGCAGAGGACAGGAAAGCTGCAGTGAGATATCTTTGTTTGTGTCAGCAGTGGATGATTTTTTTTTTGTTAATAAGCAAGCAAAAGATTAACTGCTATTGAGCTTTGCTTAAGTTTCTTAAGAAGCCCTTTCTCCATGCTCTTGTGAGTTTTAAATGTTTAACTTCTTGCTTTGTATAGAGTCTTTGATATCTCCATCTAATTTAACTTGGTTACAGGTTGTTGTTTTTTTAGTGTGTGTGTGTGTGTCTCTCTCTCTCTCTCTCTCTCTCTCTGAATTTCTAAGTTTTTAATTTCTTTCTCTGTAAATAGCTACTTTCAATCCATTTTAAAATCCATCTGTGTTTATTCTCACTGTAAAATTGTGTCCTCACCCTTTTTTTACTCTTCCACAGGAGGCACTTCAGAAGCAGCTGGATGAACAGGCGAAAGAAAATGCCAAGAGGTATTTATTTGAACATCAGAACTGGAAACTTCTTTCAACAACTATTTTTAATTTCCATACCTTTCATTAATGACATCATGATATAGCGAAGTGATTGATGAGGAGATAATTGCAACACATTTTTTCACACATTGAAAGCAATCTGTTTTAGTTTAAAGATTGTTTATAAGTTTTCAGGCTCATCTATCTCTTAAAAACTATAGTACGTCAATAACAGACTTCTTGTACTGAATCTGTGCTTGTTCAGTGCTGTGCTGCTCACTGTAAATCTCTCTCCAGACAAGCAGCCCTTGACCAGGAACACAGAGATCGCGAGCTGGCACTGCGTTTGGCCATGGAGGATCAGAACCAGGTGGAGGACATCACTTTACCACCGCCCCTGCCCAGGTCTGCTCTAAACATATCAAATTATACATGTACAATCTATATTTTCACCAACACATTATGGTGATTGGGTCATAAGATAAGCTTTTATCAAAGATAAGATAAGATCATTTAGTCAGCTGTGCAGATCTGGGCTGATGTGTTAGAGAAACTTAAGATGGACGTTTCATAACCAACATTAATGTCCTCAACCTCCAAAAGAATGCTGAAGTTCTGAGATATTTTAACATAGGATATATGCAAAATAATCAATGAGCCTTTCTATTTATTTACCTTGATTTGTTCTCTGTGACAACCTTGTTCTCACCAGGTCTGAGTCAGTAATGGCTGCTCGGCAGGCGGCCGCCTTGAAGAAGTTTGACCTCACAAAGTGGAAATATGCTGAACTAAGAGATGCTATTAACACTTCATGTGGTATGTTTCTAATTTCCTGGGTCTTCTTACACCCCTTAACTTACACACATTTTTTTAATGTGATTTTTTTGTACAAGGTCAGAAAGTCTTCGAAGTGACAATCTTCTTCAAATTGTATAAAATTCTTTGAGGGTTCATATCGTATTTTTTTATACATATTGGCACAAGAGGTATAACTCAAGAGATCTTAATTACCAGCTTAATTTTAATTTCTCTTCTGAATACTGTTAAAATAATATCTTCTGCCCTGAAATCCTCCATCCAGATCTTGAACTGCTAGACGCTTGCCGTGAAGAGTTCCATCGTCGTCTGAAGGTCTACCACGCTTGGAAGACAAAGAACAAGAAAAGAACAGAAAAGGGAGACCAACGTGCTCCTCACTCTGTGGAACAAAATGGTTAGAAAAAAATGTGAACTTTATAAAATTATAGTTCTTCAGTTCTTGTTTTGTGTATTTCAATAATGATCATAATATTCATTGTACATTTGTTTGTTTGCTTTTTTTCTTCAAGAAAAAAACTGCATATTATTTTTTTCTAATGTAGGGTGTCCTATCATGATACTTGTTGAAAAGATAAATGATGATTTTCTGCTTTGTATTTGATCCCCATCTTTTCTCACCATACTGACAATGATTTTGGTGATATTGTTATAAGCAGAACGATGTACATAGAATAATATGAACTTTGATAATTCTTTACCTAATAAAATGTCCTCAAATAAGGCTCTGATAGGGACTGAAAAGAATCAGCAAATTGAGGAGTTTGAGTCAACAATTCTAAAATCAATACTGTCATTTTGACTCAGCCGAGGCCCCTCCAGTACCATCAAGAGGAGATAACCCGGCAGGCCCAGTGGAACAGCGGTATTTCCGTATCCCATTTGCGCGACCAGCAGATGAGTATCGACAAGAGACAAAGCATGGCATGTGGTATGCTCATTTTGACGGACAATGGATAGCAAGACAGATGGAGATATATCCAGACAAAGAGTCAATTCTCTTGCTAGCAGGTGAATGCATGGTGTCATCAAAACTTTTTGGTTGTTCTTAGATGAATTATAAAATGGTAATGCAGTAAAATCTTGAAATTAGAATCCCATATATTGGGCAAAAATTAAGAAAACCTTGGAGAATTTTCAAATGACAGAATTTTTTCCAATTTAAATTTTTTCCCGTACTGGTTTGGGTATCTTGATAATCAAAAAAATGTTTTAGAAATAAGGAAAGGAAATAATGAATTCAGGTTTAGTTTACGTGAAACTGCTAATAAGAAACTGAAACACAAATAGTATTTTGTTTGGGCCAATAAAATGATACTTTTGCTAATTTGTTACAACTTTTTCCTCCTCATTTAGTAACCAAAGTCAGCCATCTTCGTTTGAGCATCTTGCATGCTTAGTGCTTCGTAAAAATGAAGTTGTTGGCTGTTTAATGTTTGCTAAGACTCTGTCAGAGAGGTACCCATGGTGATCTTAAACTTAATTGGGGTATCCGTTAGTATATTTAATAGGGTCTTGAGACAAGCAGTGGCCACAAAATTGTTTATTGGAAAACTGACAGTTACAAGTTCTTGAAAATGAGAGATCATGTCACAAATCAGCTTAGGATGTCAAATACTTTAAACAAGATCCGACTGTTCACAAATTCGGTGGAAGTTTGTTAAAATGTCATTGAAAATGTCATTCATTCATATTCTTTCTTTGTAATACACATTTAAGAATATGCCACAGGATGGTTTGAAAATTAATTTTGTTTCTAACTCTGTCTATTATTATGTCCATTATTATGTCTATTATAAAATAAAGTGGTACCCCATTAACTCCAATTAATTGTTAGAAAAAAGCCGAACCTTTTCATACTTAAAAATTCTATTTTGAAACATATGCATGAAAATAAAAAGAAAATTAAAGTTGCTGTGTTTTTTTATTACTGTCATGAGAAAAAAAAAAAGAAGTTGGTTGTGGAGCCTTTGTATCTGTGATCAATGACCCCAAAAAGACCTTCAGACCAACAGACCTCTGCATCTTTTTTTTTTTTCTCTTTGTTTCCAGGTGTGGATGATATGCAGATGTGTGAGCTGTCCCTGAATGAGACGGGCCTGAAGGAGAAGAAAGGTGCTGAAGTTCTGGAGAATGAGTTTGAGGAAGAGTGGACCAAAAACAGCGGTGCTGCTCTGCTCAAGAAAAATGCCCAGAAGGTCTCAAGCAAATATCTGCAGCGCAAGCTTGGTATAGCCAAGTAAATCAGGTGATCTGAGTGGTCTCGCAGCAGCATGATTCACTTAGGCTGTGACCACTCAGATCGTGATGTGATCAAGTATATTGATGACCATGTTGTGTAGATGTAGATGATAGGCTAAAGGTTAAATCTCATAGAAATCGTCACCATTGTTGTTGTGTTCTTATATACTTACATCACATTACAGAGAAACCATAGCTTGAGTTTCTGCTTTTCCTTGAAATTTATTTTGCATGACAAATAATTGACCTGCTGGAATTTTGTTTAGATATTGCATGCGTACAATATTGAGATGTTAGATAAGATCTATGTGATAGATGTTTTTATTTTGTATTTTTTGTGAGGCAATTTTTTTTGCTCCTATCCTCTTTTTTGGCTTTTGACAATTTGCCCTTGATAGATTTCATAAGATACTGCTTTTATAGGAGCAGAAAGCTTTGACTATTTTAAACATTATAAATCCCCATTGTGATTTCAAAAACCACTTTGTCTCTTTTTACCTCTGTATGCATTTTACTTGGAAACTTACATGTTTATTTTTCAATGCTCTCATTAAGATTCATAGCTAGATAAAATAATTTTTTATCAACTTGTTCTTTCTAACTTATCTTCTCTTAGAAACTAAGAACTACTAGTAGTTTTGTGAAAAAATGATTTTTTTCGTGTCACATTGGGCTGGAACCCTCATCTCTTAGCTAAAATTTATAGCTTTTGCACATAGTTTGACTAACTTATGAAATGAAAAATTATTTATGAATGCAATGCTTTTTTCTTTTCCTGTGCCTTTTGGCTTGATCACTGTGTGTTTCTGGCGTACTCTTGATTATGTAACTCAAATTTTACTAATCTTTCAACTCACCTGAAATGATACACATCTACAAATACTTTGTGTACATTACAACCTTGTATTCCATAAAAATGTGTTTTGATCTGTATGTCTCATCTCTATAATGCTTGACAAATTGTGGGTATGTTATGCATTTCAAAGCCTTATTCATTTAGGAATCACCATGAAGACAATTCTTAATGTGAACTTTCTTTCAATGTCTGTGGTTCTTTTTTTTCCTAAGCCTTTTTTCCCCACAAGTGTTCTTGTATAGAAATTAGAACCATACTATTCTTAATCATGTTTAACCTATTTTCCTGTCTCATGATTTTTGCAAAATAGTACAAGTAGGAAAGAAGAATCCCCATTAACAATTTCTTAAACTTTATTTTCATACTGAGGCTGAATGCAGTTGTGATTTTTCAAAGTAGTTTTGATATTTTGTGTTAATTTTTTTTTTAATCCAGAGACCAATGCTGTTTTTTCTCTTACAAAACTATCAAGGACCAACAAAAGAATTTACACTTATACAAGATTTTGGTGATATTTTCAATTTTTAAGAAAAATAACTTGAATATATATCTTTGCAAAGCCTCTGTTATCTTTAGATATTGTGTGACTTTTCATATCATGTTTTAAATGAGATATATTTTCTGTAAGTCAATAAATACCATTTTTTAAGAGCATGGTGCCATTCCATTGAATGGTGATACAGTCCTGCTGATCAGATATTGAGATTTGAGATGTTACAACCCTGTGATGTTTTGGCAAGTCAAACATATCCATCGTCTTTTCTAAGACTTGATCTACAAAAATCGCCACCAGGAATGAAATACAAGCTAGCTAAGGTTACAATATGAGATTGGTTGTGATATTGTTCATCACTTGCTACATTGTGTTGCACAGAATATAAAGTGCCTATATATTTACAAACAAAAAAAAGTGCAGAATTTTGCTCTAGGCTCTCACTGTCCAAGCTGAGCTACCACTGTTGCTGTTGTCCTCTGTGTAGACATTCCAAATTGTTTAATAAAGGCTTACAAAACACCAAGAAATGTTATTTATATTTTTTTTCTGTTTCCTCTGCTTTAGTTCATAAAAAAAAATTGTTTTACTTTTTTCATGCAAGAAAATAACTAGCCTAGAAACTGAAGCCATTATCCTTGCAAACTGAACTAATTGAAAAAAAAACTGATAAATGACTGTCAGAAATATTCATTTTTCTTGCTGCAAACATTTATGCTCAACTTAAAAAATTATCAAAATACATATGTCTCATTCTATCATGCCTCTGACACAAAAAGTGTTCAGAAAAGTGGAAAATTTGAAGATAGGTATAGTCTCCATCTCCCAGAGCCTGTGCTGTGCGCTGCAACACATATCTTTCCACAAAGAGCAACAGGAAATACTAGAATATTGCAGCCTTTGTCCATGGCAAGCTTTGATGCAATGTTGGTATGGGCGAATTGAAGCTGTAAAATCCGATCCAGACCTTCAATTCTATGCGACAATTACTTGGTAATCAGTAGATTACCATGCAGAACTGATAGTGTGGATGCCAAAAGCGATGGAATGGATGGATGTACCAAAAAAAGCAGGAGCACAAGAGAGATAGGCAGCTGAGAAACTTCAGAGTACCAAAAGGTCGAAAATTGAAATTAAGTTTGTTAATTTTAAACTTACATGTTTTAAATCGGTGCCCTCAAAATAGCAAAAGCTATGCATTAAAATGATTAAGAACCCATTTCATGGCTTTCTTCATGAAAATAGATTTATATTTTTCAAGGCATATTTGCATATACACATACCCTCATCCAAACACCTGAAAGACCATTTAATAGATTAATTATTTGCATCTTTTGTCTCAGCCACTAGACTCTAGGCCTAGCCTCATGTCGTTTTCACTTTATCAGCTCTATTCACTAGAACAATATTCCAATTTCAATCTTTATCAATCTTTTTAACTTTCATATTTGAATTGAAAAAGGCTCCTTGGTCGAAAGAAAAAGTTGTCAAGTTTATCAATATTTTCCGCTTATATAAGTGTTTGTGAAAAGTGAAACCTGATGAAATAAACTACATATCAAAGCCTAGTTGATTTTGTCAAAAGATTTGAATCTGAAGCTGATACAAGATGCAGTTTTAATAAAAAAAAAACTGAAACTAATAGAAATAATGCATGTCTGCACAACGTCGCACCGTCACATCAGACCTTGAGGGTATCCCAGTGTAATGTGGATGGCAACACATTGACGGGCAGGCCGACTGTATATTGTCTCAGTGTTACATTAAGTTAAACCTGCCTTTGTTGGAATGAAAGTCTTTAGAGGCTCTAACAAGAAACCACCAATTTTTCACCTATTTTACATCCAACAGCATCTTTCTCTGTAATGTATACAATGCAATTATATGCACAGCGGTGGTATGCAACTGACTCTTCTTACTAGAAGGAAATAGTTTTATATCTATTTTATCATAAGCTTTACTACCACAAAGAAAAAAAAAGTGTCACTGGGAGCCAATTTCAATTGAGTAAAAATATCCCTTGGTTTGGAACTTTTTTCCAAATGCTATACATTATAACTATCCAAAGAATTTTGATTTTTCATGTCATCTCATTTCACTCTCCCAATCTAGAACCTAGATTATCCATATAAATTGTTTTTGTGAAGTTTTAACATGTAAATTCATCCAATGAATTCAAAGGCTTTCTGAATCTCTTTATCAGAGCCTGTATACACTTGGGATGATGCATTCGAAATTCTTGTTTTAGTTTCCAGGTTTCTCTTGGTTTCTTTAGTTGTATTAAAATCTTTTTATTTAAACCTAGTTTTCTGGTAAAGTTAGAACTTATTGTGCAAAATGAACAGAGATGAATGAGATAAAGATACGTGTAATAAGTTGATTTAATCTTATAACATGGGTTTGCTGCTATGGTTAGCAAAAATAAATGTAATGACTGCTGCAATCATTAGATAGTGAACAAAATAATTTTTGTATACGAAATGAAAAGAAGAGAGTCTATTGCAATGTATCAATGAGAATCCCTCTCATTCTGTACACTGTGTTACAATATGGTTTCCTTCCAAGACCATTCACCATCTAAAACCCAAATAAGCTAGATACCCAACTATTGGATATATAAAGCTGAAAATCCACTTGAAGCCCAGACTTAAATGATGAATGCATGGGCAATATCAGAAACTGTTTTTACTCTTATTATCGAAATTCTGCTTCCTTCTGCATTTCACGACATCTCTAGTTAGTACTGGGTTGTTTATTTTCATTTTTTAAAATATTTTCTTCATAAGTGCATTTGAAACATCCAAATCAATACAGTAAATCACATTAATTACTAGGTCAGGAACAGAAGAACCTACAAATTAAGGAGACTGTAAAACATACAACAGCGTCTCTTTTCTTTTATTACCTCTGTTGAGCTTTTTGAAGATACTAAAAAAAAAGCTGACTTAAAAGTAATCCACTTTGCCCACAGTTCATTATATAAGTTCATCTAGTCCAATACAGCTTTAACCAGGGACACAGCATATAAAAACATTGGTCCTGATGCACAGACTGTTTTCTAACTTCTTAATAACATTTTGTAAATGACGACAGCCCTGTAATTTCAACATATCAAAGTCCCATTTAGATGAGCAGGCCTTTGGAAACTGTAAACCTGCAACAGTCCTACTGTCCATTCCCATGCACGAATATAGGATATATGATTTTTATTATGGTTGTTTGCCTAGTTTTTACTTGCATGAATTTCAAAACCTCAAAAGACAGTTGTTTTTTTTTTAATTGTAAAAATTAAGTTTTAAAAAATGTGCTCCTTATTCCAAATTTAATTTTTGCTCCCCTAGTGGTTTTGACACAATTTTGGTCGCTGATTTAAAAAAATTGAAGTATTTTTTGGCTTTGAACAGATTTGAAGGAAATTTTGGTTTGAATTTTTTCTCCATGGAAGTTCCTGATTTCCACTAATTTAGTCTGCCAACCACTTATCTTGATTATATTACACAACTGATAATTGATGGGACCTCCCATTTCTCCACTGCAGACCCGCAACAACGATGGCGACAGGAATTCCTCTGAAAAACTGTGTTTAAGTAATACTAATAGTTTAAACAGGGTTTTAAAATTGTTTAGTTATATATGTACGGAGAGAGAGAGAGAGAGAGAGAGAGAGAGAGAGAGAGAGAGAGAGAGAGAGAGAGAGAGAGAGAGAGAGAGAGAGAGAGAAAGAGAAAGAGAGAAACAGGAAGAGAGGATGGTTAGAGAGCATCTGTGTGTGAATAGTTTATAGTTTGGGCTGATTATGTAGCTAAGAATGATCCAAGATAAAGTTAGTGAACCAGACTGAGAGTAACATAATTGCCTCTCTAACTTTGTTGCTGATTTCTTTTGTCTAAGACTACCTAAAAAAAAAATAAAAATAAAAGTGAAAAAGAGACAAGATGATTATATCAAAATAAAGACACAATTTCTCCAGTTATTCTTCCTCTATTTATTTATCCTCCCTGCTTTGTTTCAAGCCTTTGAAAAAAGCAGGGAGTTTTTTTGTTGTTTTTTTTTTTTAATAAATTATCAAAAAAAAAAGAACTAGGAAATTTTTGTATACACCAATAAAAAAAAATAAAAATATCTTTAATCTTAAACAAACACTATAACTCTAAAAAGTATAAAAGATTGTAAAAATATAATATCCACATACTTGAGCATTGTTATTCCACAAGCACTTAGGAGAAGTGATAAATTCTATCATGTAAGTCTAGTTAGTTACAAACAAGAAAACTCACCCACAACATGATAGGATGGACAGAGAAATGATGTAGCAAAAGGCCAAACAAATGGCATAGGACAATTCCCAGTCCATCTTCCATCTTGAGCTCAATATCTTTATTAAACAAGGGAGGGGCTGTTTGTTAACATTACTCCAAAGCTGTGAAAATTGAGCTCACAGTCGCAGGCACAAACATCAAACTTTTTCTTATAAGCAAAATTTTACAAACAGTATACAAAATACAACAGAACAAAATCGAGACGACCTCATAGTAAATTTTCCTTAAGGTAGTGATGTTACCATTTTGAATCACAAAAGAGTACTAGGAAAAAAAAAGGTTGTAAAGAAACAGCCATAATAATATTTCATAATATTAATAAATAAATGGCACAGGAAAGAAAAATCGGAAAAGAACTCAAGAAAGAGTCCCAAAACATAAGTAGATTATATAGATTGTGAGAATGAGTAAAGATTACATAAGACTTTGAGCAGGAAGAGCACATCAATTTCCCTTTGAATAAAAGGAAAAGACTGGCATAATTTATGCAGAACAGATTGTAAACACTAGATTTCAGAAGTAAGAAATCAGAAAAGTTTTTAAGCACAGAGAAGAAAAATAGTCAAAACATTTATTTACGAGCAGTAAAACAAAAATTTAAAAATGTTAAGTTTCAGGAGTAACAAACTCTCTATAACTTTAAGCTCAGAAAAAGATAGGAAGAATATTTTCTAAAAGCAAAGTTAAATATGAAAATAAAACATGGATGTATAGAGGTAACAAATTTGATAACATGTTTTGTTTTAAATCATTCAAACCTACTTGCAGCAGGATTTACTGACGTGTGGGGACTATGCACTCTCAGAACTTTTACTCCATGCCAATCTGACCTGCTGCTCAGCACAACGTGACAGCCTTGATCAATTCCATTGGATTCACACTTTAAAATTTATAAGCTTTTTATACATACAATCACATTACAGAGTAGTAATATAATTTGCTTACTTTTGCTTTATCCCAGAAAATATTCTTCGGAGTAAAGAGAATGCTAATTTTAATTTACCATTAAAAGAAGCTGCTGTTTAAAATTCCAATGTTAGTTTCGTAAATTATAACATTGCAAACAAATGGTTTGATAAATTGTGAACTGTTGTAAATTACAGAAATATTATTCAGATTTCACCATCATACATTTCAATATATTTTGTATTCTCATAATAAAACAAACAGAGAAAATTTCCCCTCTCATCTTATTAATATTCTCATTAAACATCACCAGTCTAGACCTTAAACTCCTACTAAAATATGGCACAGCATGAATATTGCAGATGCAAGTTAGATAAAGTGACCGATGATGTATTTTATGTCACTGATGTTATGAGAAGAAAAGGAGCCGAAGAGTGATATGCTACGTTAAACAGCCAAGTAGAAATGAAGGGTAGATGAGACAGATGTGAAGCGTTCCCTTCATCCTTTTTTTTTAGTTTTGCACTAAGAAATAACGAGATTCACATCCACTTGTGTAAAGTAAGCACAGAACTCTTGTTGTTTCCAAGCATGTCAGTGTACAACACATATAGGTAAGATACATGAATACAACTCACACTTCTTTACCACACAAATTGTACTCTTTCCCACACATAAAAACAATCACACAATAATTATGCACAGCATTATAAAATAAAAATCAAGGATTTAAAATTTTTAAAAGAATCCTCCTCTCTACAAAAGTATCTAAAACACCTTAAAAATTAGAGACAGTTCTATGGCAAATATATTTTGAACATCCAAAACTAGCCTTGCGAAGAACGGTAAGGGAGGGAAGACAGGTCTAACAGCGTTGCCTTCAAGTTGAAAGTTTTCGATACACATCATAATATGTGTATTTACGTAACTTGATTTTGTTTATTGTTTTGATGATAAACCTTATTTAAAAAGGGAAAAGCTACCTTGGAAAATCCTAGGTTATATTACTAAAACAGCAATAACTTACAGAATGGGCTGTCTCATGAAATAAAACTGACTCCTCTTAAAAATTTAAACAAAGAATCATATAGTTCTCAGAATTATCAAAATCTGTATAAACAAAAGCTTTCTTTTTAAGAACATATAGATAAATGCAATTGAGCTATAAACTTAGTCACACAAGTTAAGTTGGGGAGAGGTATATTAAAATGTTAACTTGTTTGCAGGTTTTCCACACACAATGCTATGCCCATGCCTCCTCCGACACAGAGGGCAGCTACACCACGGCGTTTGTTCCTGGCCTGGAGGGCGTACAGTAAGGTTGTGAGGATACGAGCCCCTGATGCCCCGATTGGGTGTCCTATGGCTATGGCTCCGCCATTCACATTCACCTGAACAAGATGAGCAAAGTGTAATAATTAATTAAAAAAAACAAACAAAAACAGTACAGAATTGATTTCAGTAAGACCAATGTTGAATCATGAATCTATTTCTATCAATTTGAGTGTTTTCTTATACCAATACTGACATACCTGATTCTGTAGCTTAATAAATGATTTGCCACAACACTTATCTACTTTTCCTAAAAAAATAAACTGATTATGTATCTTCTGACAAATCTTACAAAAAAAAAACAACAGCCTAGATGATGTCAATATGCAGATGTCATTTATTAAAAACATTTTGACTTATGCTCTGAAATGTTAGCATAACATAATTTTATCTTTTGAAATAAAAAAACAAAATTAAAATACTAACTGATCATGATTTTCTTTCTTTCTGTTACTATAAATAAATTAGTTTGCATTGAGATGTACTTTATCAAGAAATATCACTAAAAATATTTTGAAGTGTGTAAATTGACAAAAAAACAACAAAAACAACTGTATTATTGTCAAACTACATGTATTTCTTTCATTAACTATGCCCAGCACAGTCATGTTGTCAAATTAGTATTGATTTTATTGACTTTAGATGAGAGCAATTAGTCAGAAGGCATCTGACACTATCGAAACAGTGGAGCATTGTGTGGTTCAAGGTTTTTCATAACATAAAAGTTCTGTAAACTTCATTCAATTCACCATTTTGATCCACTTTTACTTGACAGCATGGAGATAATATCTCAATTCTTTTTTCTGTAAATTTATTGAAATGCTGTGCTTGAATTTACCTAATTTTTTTTTTTAGAACATCTTACTTTTTCTATTGATGTGAGTGCAAACTCCTTACTGCAAAGGTTCAACCAATAAAAATTAATTCCGTTGATAGCTCTTAATTTGTTAACTCAGAAGAAATAGTTCTATGTTACATGTTATGAAATGGTGGAAGTGAAAAACATTTTGTATTCAATCATAAAAGCTATTATTTCTAAAACATTTACAGTTTAAAGTTTTTCTTTAAATTCATATCAAACTGCATGTCAAATTTTCAAGGGCAACTTTTGATGCAATGAATAAATTAAAGGTGCAATCTGCAGTTGATGGTTTTATGTCTATTTCTTGTGTTAGAAAAAGGATTTTGATGAGAGATGGTGGCCTCACATCAGCATGCTAGATTTATGGACTTAGAGCAGAGTAAACTAAAGAGAACAGGGTTCAGCCATGTGTGCAGCATAGTTAGAACTTTTTACACATACAAAACAAACCTTCTTAAGCAGAATACTTGGTAGAGGTGGTTTTTCCCTCACTTCCTCTAAAAGACATATTTCAAAGTCCCATACAGATCTCAAATGAGCTTTCTACCACTCAACCATTGGTAATCATGTTGCTTTGGATGCCTTACTAGTTATGGGTAATTTGAGAGATCTAATACATTTTGATCAGAACGCTCTAAGTTAAATTAGAGCATTCCAGGGCTCTGCAGAAAGGTTACCTTGTCCGGATCACAGCCCAGGGTTTTCACAACAGCCAAGGACTGACCAGCAAATGCTTCATTGATTTCAAACAGATCTACATCTTCGATCTTCCAGTTAGCTTTTGACAACTGCAGAGTCGGAGTAAAGCTGTGAGTTATGTGGTGAAAATGTAAACAGCAACATAAAGAAGAGTTTTGATGATGCCTAAACAAATGAGACACTTTTAAAGAAAAAGAAATATTTTTAGTTGCTCATCTTTTTCAAATGAAACTCAATTTATGAAAATTTATGAAAAAAGAAAATCTTTTAAGGTGAGAATGAAAGAAGATCCACAACCCAAAACAATGTAAACGAATGTCGGTTGGGAGGTTGCAATTAACATAACTATCAACCAGATGATCTAGATTTTTTTATCAGCTTCTGAACAATCTAGCAAAATAGACCTCGAATACGACTGAGTCAGACTGATTATATTCTGGAAATTTGTTAATCATCTGCCTGCTCCTCACGCAGGGATCTAATCTTGCTACAAAGCTACCATAACCCCCTATGATAAACAGTTCTTGCTGCCACATCCCATTATTAATAAAATGAAACAACAGAGCAGATAGACTTTATGTTCTTTTGATACCCTCAGTCCTTTTTTCACTCTTCATTTGATTCACTTCAAGATTTGATTCAAATTTCCAATTTCAAAAAGTGTGATAAAATTACTCTGAGGTGTTTAACTTTTGATTAGGATGGATAGAAGACTCAAGATTTCTTGATGGACTCTAAACTCACAGCTTTGCGTGTGGCTGGGATTGGTCCCGTCCCCATGATGGAAGGTTCGACTCCATCCTGAGCCCAAGCCACAACCCTTGCTATAGGCTGAACACCTCGCTTTTGAGCCTCTTGACCACTGGTCAGGACCAGTGCTGCAGCTCCATCATTCAAACCTGGGACAGGTGAGAAGAAACACACAAGAAAATCAGTATTGCAGTGAGCAAGCTGAGAAACCTGCAGCATTTTAAACAAGTTCAACACTTCAATAAGTATCATGTGTACGAATTCTTATATATACAGTTTTATGGTAGGTGCTGAAAGTTGTAAAGAGGTGTTTTATATTGCAGTTCATACAATTTAACGTTTGACAATAATAACAATAGTTTAAGTACAATAATCATAATGGAATGATTATAATCAAACAAACATAATCATTATTTCACTTTTAGAGCTTTGAACAATAATGTCTCTTACATTTTCTAGGCCTGTAAAGTTATTGGACTTCTATCTATATTGTTCTCCTGTTGAGTTTGATATTTTAACTAACTGCATTCCTCATGAAAACAAAAAAGGAAATTTTCTTTTTTTTTATTAACCTTGAGCCATTCTGGGAAAGAACGGAGTGAAGCAATATTATGTGGGATCTACTGAAATTTCTTGAAACTGAAAAAACTTGCTACATTTAAATGAAATCATAACAAAACAGACATCTAAAATTGAAAAGAGCCTAAAAGGATGCATTGCAAGCAGTTTCAGTTCTTGCTTGTAGGAAACTATACCATGCAATGTCATACCTGAGGCATTGCCTGCAGTCACACTGCCAGTTCCGTCTTTTACAAAGGCTGGCCGCAACTTCTGGAAGCCTTCAAAAGTACTTCCTGATCGAGGGTATTCATCCTTGGTCACTTCTGTAGGTCCTGATGAATCAGTTAAAATCTGATCAATATAATTTCTCAACTCCATGATTTTAAAATTCATTCACTGAAATTTTTATTCATAAAATTTTGTCAAGAAAATTAAATAAATAAGTCTGTAAAAAAACTATAAAAAAATTTTGAAATGACAGCTGACAGTAAATTAATGCAACAAGATCAACATATCAAATGTTTGTTTCAAAATAGTTAGCTGATTTAAGACTTTAGACATCTCTCATACATCTACTCTCCTGCATCTTCATGTCCAAACATTTTGCTGTTAGGATCTCCATGCAAAAGCTATAACTGCATCCTAGCCATACATGCACACAGTAATGAAGATGGCTCTGTATTGGTTCCTAGATCTTGTTTCTACATGGCTCTATATGCTGTACAATAATTTCATACTTGAACGACTAAAAATCATAAAAACTGTATTAAATCGATAAGATAAGAAAGGTAAAACACCCAGATTGTAAAATATAACTATCTCCAAAACTTATGCTGCAACCATATGAAGCGTTTTCCAGAGCACCCATACATCTAACCAGTGTAATGATTGTGATATGTCCAAATATCCACCACCCAGAATGTTTTGTGCTCACCGATTCTTCTATGAATTGAATTGTTGCAGTAAAAACTATCAGCTGATAGTCATTAGCAGGCAAGTGGAAAATGTGTTTGTTGCTTCAATTAAAATTTGTTATAGTTAGTTCATCCAAAAGGGCAACAAATAAAGTAATAAAAGGAAGGCTATAAAAGTTCAACCATACTGAATTATGTAAAAAGTTTCTTCATGAAGTTTGGGATAAGGGGAAACTACTTTTCATTCAGAGAACGCTCAGCTGCATTTATCCTGGCCATGTGTAGACATGCATTTAAACTTTGTTATTTTGAAAATACTCTTTTGGATAATTGTGCTTTCTGTCTAGAATTGGATTTAACCTGAGTGTGTGCAATTTTAGGATTTGATAATAATCCATAATTGAGTAAAGTGCAATAAGTTTACATCCAACCCTAAATAGGGGACTGGAGTGATAATTGCACTATGTCACATTTGCTCACTGCCTGTTGAAGCTTTTGATCTTCATGTTCAGTTATGATCCAAACAAAAATCAGGATCATAGCAGCAGCATCCATTAACACTATATGCTATTTAAACTGGCTCTTAAGGTTCCAGCTGAACTGCATTTTGTTTCTTTGGAACCTTCAAACTTAATTTTAAGACCTTCTTACTGTCTTATAATTATTGATTTATTTATTAATGATTCGACAAATGCTACTCTCACCTGCCCTTGATTGCACAGTAACAGGAACAATTTCAGCAGTGAAGCTGCCATCCTTCTGGGCTTTTTCACATTTCAGCTGAGAGTTGAGAGCAAATTTGTCTTGCTCTTCCCTGGTTAGACTCCATTGTTTTACCACATTCTCAGCTGTGGACAGACAAACCAAAGAATAAGATGATTGTTCAGATGTTTAAAAAAAAGGCATTTACTTCTCACAATCAACTTTCCCATTCTTTCACTGTTTGCCTCTATTTTCCAAAGTCACCTTTTTTCAAGTTCTCTCCAGCAAACATGGCAAAAAAGTATCACTGCAACATTCTCTCTAATGACAGATGATCAGCTCATCAATCAGATCATAGCTCATGGAGAGAGACCTCACCTGTAATCCCCATATGGTAATTATGAAAGGCATCAATAAGGCCATCCGTCATCATGGAGTCTGTTAGTGTTCCGTCCCCAAATTTGAGACCTGCTCTCATGTGGACACAGTGGGGCGCCTGTGAGTGGAACAAAAATATTACTTGTAAAAAGCAGAGATTTGCATAGAAAGAATGCTGTAATCATTATAAAACAAGACTGGAACATCTTACATATCTCACTTGAATTCTATCATCACATTTTATATTAGTAGTTAGAGCAATATCTGACATTCATTTCATAGGTTTAAGAAATTCATATAAAAAGTAATCAATTTATATTACTCTCCCATGTGGTAAATGCACAGAGACAGGGATACATCTTCTGAATACTTTTTGCTTAAGTCAAATGTAAGGGTCTGGGTGAAAGAGATATCTCCTTGATTGATACATGTTATATGGCAACTGTCTAAAGCAATAAACACTGCTTGGAAATTTACTCTTTGATATTAAAAACTGTAGAGAGCTCTTGTGTTTCAATTGCTTGAAAAGGTATTTAAAAATGTACATATTTTTAAAATAACAGTACTTGTGTATAGAATTTAAAAATTCCCTCTGAATAAGAACTTTTCTTTTAAGTTTGTTTTGCGCTATATAACTAATTAATGCTGGTCTCATGCAGCATCTTGATATGGATTGCTTAAGAGCTAACAGACAGAACCAGTAAGCTTTTAAATAAAATAAAATAAGAGGCACATCGCGAGTCAGTATCTCCATACTAAAGTTTTTAAAAACACTATATCTTCGTTGTAAAAACAAAAAACTCAACCGCATTTAATCTATTTAGCAACTCCGCCCATATTTCTTATGACTTTATCTAGAAGCTTTACCTTGCTCATACTCTCCTGGCCTCCGGCAACAACAATGCTTGCATCTCCAGAACGGATTGCTTGGTAGGCTAAAACTACTGATCGCAACCCTGATCCACACAACATGTTGACCCCACAAGCCGGTACAGAGAAGGGAATGCCGGCCTTGGCCGAGGCTTGTCGCGCAGGATTCTGACCCTGCCCTTGAGACAGAGGAACAATGGAAAGCAAATATTTAGATTTTTAATCTGATATTATCAAAAGAAAAAAAATTTTTTTAGCAAAAACAGGTTACAGTACTGGCAAGAGAACAAAGGAGAAGCCAGGGCGTAAGATTGAACAGAAGCTCATAACTTGGTCTTGACTAGGTTGACTGGGTGGTAGCACTCTAGCTGTTTGGAAGCAAAAAAGTCTTGCTGAGAACAAAATTTAATATTGTTTTGGATAGGCAAAGAACGAGCTAGATTCTCAATTTCATTTATTTTCAGATGCTACCATCTAAGGCACTAGTAAAGAGGGGACTGATAGTTACATCTTGGGTAAATATCAGAATTTAAAAAATTTAACAAAATAAACCCCCAAAACAAAGAAAAAATTTTTAAAAAGTCGGTAAGGTCTTCTGGCTAGTCTCATTTCACAAGAATGTCTACCACCACATCAGGCATATGTGATCTTGCATCAAAATTTATATGGTATGAACTGCAGCCCACTCCAATTCTTTTTGTTTTTCACTAGCTATCTTTAATTTAAGACAGTTTTTAAAATTTCCTTTCAAACATACATATGAGTAGAGGAGTGTTGCCAAAAGAACTGGGTTTTGAAAGCAATTGATGTGAACAAATAAAAAGATTTTTCAGTGAAAGAAAAAACGAAAAGTAAAACAAAAAAACATTAGACCTGATATTGACAAGCACATATATAATTTTTTTTACCTTTTTAGTTCAAAATACATCAAAGAAATGAAAGAATGTATCCAAAAAGATGGGTAATGAATTAGACAAAAAAATGAGTTACTGTAGCTTCAATTTATCGACCCTTACATCTTATGGTCATAAAACAAACATTTGAAATATTCTTAGATTTCAAATATAATTAATATGATCTGGGTTTGTTTCAAATTCATCAGCGCATAAAACATCTAATGATTTTAAAACAAAATTTCAAATATGCAGAAGAAGTGACATACAGTAACCAATGATGTTTAAAAATGGAATAAAATAATGGTGGCCTGCAACTTTCAGGCTCAATGACTAGTTTGGACAAATTAGAATTTCCATAATTTTTGAAAGCCCAACCAATTCCCTGCATAAAACAGTTTAAATTTTTAGAATATATATTAGTATTTGGTTGAGATAAGACCCAAAACTTAACACAAGGCTGGGGAATGAGAAACCGAGAAAAATGTGCTTAAAGTTGGGAAAAGTTTTCTAGCAGGGTTGCAGTTATCTTCACAAAAACATCATAAAGCATATTTAAAGTTTCTTTTGGGCTTTTACACTTTTTGACAAGATAGAAAAATGGTTGATGGTTCATATGATTATGAAGCTAAAAAGTGGGAAACCTTGAAAATTGAATTTTTATGTTTGAAGCCCAATCACTCAAAAGAGTAATTTCTGTCTGAAAATCCCAGGCCCCCTCACATATGCCTAACCAAAGAGGTGCAAGATCAGATGAAACTTTAACTAAGAGGGATACAAATTTATGATAACACATACCTGCAGTAAGAACTTGACCCAGGATGACCTCTGACACTTCATTTCCCTTGACCTTTGCCCTATTAAGAGCTTCTTTTATGGCAACTCCTCCAAGTTCATGGGCAGGGAGAGTGGACAGAGCACCATTGAAGGAGCCTGTGAAAGACAAAGCTTGATCTATCCCTGACACACCATACAATCCTTAAATCACACTTAAATAATTAGTGTCCTACTCATTTCAGCAGTTTTCTACGTTTTTAAACAAGTAAAAAACCCATAATACATTGAGAATGGTCACATATATATATATATATATATATTATTTTTTTTCAACTACAATTTTAACACACATCTTACTCTGGAATTGCCACAAAATCTCAAACTCAAAGTTCTTTTAAACTCAAAAGGGTTTGAAACATTTGAAGTAGAAATAGGCCTAGATTCACTTTCATCATCTCCTTTTTCTTTTTACTGTTAATACTGGATCTGGATTTACATAATTTGATAGATCTAAAATTTTGACATAAGATATTGTCATTCTGCTTCAGATTCTGAATACAACACTGAAACTAGCTAATCCCTTGTAGGCTACCCTTCAGAAAAACCATAATAGGCCTAACTTAGATCTGGATTGGATACTAGAGTCGGGTCTCAAACGAAATTCTTTTTCATTCTAACTAGATCTAGATCTAGGCCTATGGAGGAATATTCTATGGGGTTTATTAAACCTAAAAACAAAACTATTGATATAGATCTACATCTAAAATGTGATTTGATGGCTGCTTGGATTAATCTAGTCCTACGTTAAGATCTAGATCTAGATCTAGATCAGTAGATTCTAAATTCGGTAAAATTGCAGATATATATATCTGCCCAACTCGCGTTACGCTTCACAATTGAATGTTTCCCGACGAAATCGAAACTTGTAGTTTAATGGGATTTAAGAGCGACACAAAAACGCTTAAATCTTGAAAAGTATTTATTTGCGACGAATAAAACCTTCATATTCGTGTTTAACATATCAAATTCATTAAGAAACATACCATTTTAATTAAAGATAATTGCAGTTATCGAGTTGCGCCGATAACTGCAATAATAGTACCCTCGTCTTACCAACTGGTGTTCTCGCTGCAGATAGAATGACGACTTCAGCCATTGTTTCTTCGAGTCGTAGATGACAATCAGCAAAATATTCCTGACAGAATAAGTTAGATATCTTGATTCGTGTCTAAATTTAGATCTAGATCTATATTCTAGATCTACAAGACGCTCTTTTCACCGGCTTCTGAATTTTGTGTACAGCCCTGTTGTGATAGCGACCTTTGACCCAAGAATAAGAAACGTAATTTTTCGTCAGGCAAGGGGTGGAGAGCTCCATTTCATTGGTGATTATTTTATGAGGCGATTGTAAGCTGAGCTGTCACAGTACCGTGTTGTCTGTTGCACAAAATCATTAAATACAATCTAGCACGGATCCGGTGTATGTTTTCATCAATATTTTTTTTTCTGATAGCTCAGCACGATCTTTTTGTTTCTATTCTGTATCGCACTTTTGAGCCATCACTTTTGCACCGATAATTTAGTTTTAAAAAGTTAGTGTTGTCTAGACATAGATCTAGAATCTAGATAGTTCAGTATTTTGTATTTTAATATTGCCTAGTCAATGTTTTTGTAAAGAAAATGCGGAGGAACCCGAAAAACATAAGTTAACAGTCGTTGGAGAGTTCTTTAACATTTATTGACTTAAGCCCTTAACTTTAATGAGCCCTAACTTTATGAAAACGTGAGGGCTCTCTAATAATTATTGTTGCGCGACCTTGATTGCATGAAGATATGACAAGAGGTTCTCAGAGTGCACAGAGTGCCGCTGTTCAGCCTTACAAAAATGCACTTAGGGTATTACATCATGTCGCTGCACTGAGACGGGAAATAACAATAATAATAATAATAATAATAATAATAATAATAATAATAATAATAATAATAATAATAATAATAATAATAATAATAATACAAAACACAACGAATCAGTAAAAAGGATTACAACGGGCGAGATTAACAGATTGAGAAAAAACAAGGAGAGCTGAAAAAGTAATGTTTAAGATATTTTATGTGGAAAAGTTGGAAAAGACGAGATAAAGAGAGAGAGAGAGAGAGAGAGAGAGAGAGAGAGAGAGAGAGAGAGAGAGAGAGAGAGAGAGAGAGAGAGAGAGAGAGAGAGAAATACAGAGATAGTGGAGGGGAGGAAGGGGATAGAGAAAACGAAAGTGGAGAAAGTGAAAATGGAAAATGGAGGGCGATAGAAGAAGAAGAAGAAGAAGAAAAGGGAATGGGAGAAAAAAGTTGGTGAGCAAGCGAGAGCAAAATGCGGATGAGGCTCAGGAAATTGACAAATGATGGTGATTCGGAAGAAATGGCAACAGAGAGATTAGAGAGTGGAAGGAGGAGAATGTTCTAGAACATCGGAGACTTTGGAAAGACAAGCGATGATTATATACACCCATTCATCTCATAATCATCGTTCTATTCTTATAACGAAAATATAATTCGAAAATTGACCGGACAGAAGCTAAATGTGAAGGGAAAAAGCGACAAATGAGCGATAACAAATTCTGAATATTTATGAGTTTACAAGGGTTTAGCAAAACATATTTTACATGGGGAAAGGAAAGCATTGTGTTGGTTTTTGTGTGTTTATGTGTGGTTATTGAGTTTTTAGAAGTTCCTTGCTATTGAGTCTTATGGACTTGTTGGAACCGCTTTTATATAAGATTTAATAGACCTTCTTCATGGTTCCTTGAAGAACTAATCTTTTTTTCTTTAGATTAACTAGATGGTTAATCAACTATGTGAAGAGATCAGATTCTCTCTGTTAAAGATCAACTTTGCATATCTTCTACTACAGCTTCCACGCTACAATTCTGGCACTCTCAGAAAATACAAATCCCAAGCCAAGCCTTAAACTGTTTATTCAGCAGCAGTGACAAATATTCTAGTATAATTTATTTTGAAGTCGATTATATCTTTCTCAGGCTAATGCCATTAAAAAATATCCGCGTTAGATTGCAGATGTAACATGTTTTATGTAACCTGACACCGATATATTTTTCAGGGTTATAGATCCAGAGCACGGCTTGCGACAGCTGGACAGAGTCCTATTTTATATTAAGTTTTTGTCCCTTTATAGCTGGCCTCAGATGATAGCCTTCCACATATCACGCCACTCCTACCCTATCTCCCCAACACAATGCCCATTTCAACCTCTAGATCAAGGTGATTTGGCAGACTCCGTCCGTCAATTTTTTACTTATATAGCCTACGTTTTAAACTCCTAGTCAATGCTCTTCATCCAAAGGTGTGACGTAGCGGGAAGACAGTGTGTTGTGCGGACCCTGACTCTTGGTGTGTGTGTGTGTGTGTGTGTGTGTATTCTGTTGCTTTTTTATTATGATTTCTGCCTCTCCATCTCTAGTTTAGATTTAGTCGATAACGCAAGACCCGCATGATGACCTAAATAATTATATTGTGGGTTTTGATTGTCTCAACAATAGGGTCACAAAGAAGAGGGGGATAACGTAGCCTTTGAACTTTTGTTCTTTTTAGTCTAAGCTTATGCAGTTCTGAGTCACTATGGTCCAAGAAGGTCAGATGAGAAGTTTTCTGTTGATCCTGAGAGGAAAAATTGCGATGATATGCTCTCAAGGACATAGACATAATACAATTACATGTACATAAATGATTAAGGTGCGTTTCAGATTTTCACAGTGGGCCTCATCATGTCATACATTCATAAAAGGCAGAATTAATGTGTGTAAAAATGGATACAAAGCTAATTAGTCGGTTAAGCAGTTTCATAGAAGATGTGCAACACTGATCCAGTGATTTGAACTACTTGCACAATCAAACTTGATCTCCTAGCACGCTTGATCTTCAATAGCTTCAATCTACACACCCAACAGTTAATTTTTACCTCCTTCCAACTGTATCATCCTTCCTCCCACATTGAGATCTCATGTCAGTTTGAGGCTGCTTGCACGTTACTTTTATAAAACAATAAATTTTTTCTCCGAAACTGGTCTACTAATAAACTAAAGAAAAATGCCTCCCATATTTCTGTATGCGTAAATCTTTTGCTATTTTTTTTCTGCGCAACTGCATGTTTAAACGTCTGGCTACTTAATCGATTTCTGCCACACAGCAGCACCCTAACCCTCTGGCTGCTTGACCGATTTCTCCATGTTGATAACCTCTTGCTCCTCCACACTTTCTTTTTTACCCCACACTTAAAACTCTCTGGTTGCTTCACTGTTTTCTCCCATTCGGCTGCATCCTGATGATCTGGCTGCTGGCCTGTTTTCTCCCATACAGCTGCATCCTGATGATCTGGCTGCTGGCCTGTTTTCTCCCACACAGCTGCATCCTGATGATCTGGCTGCTGGGCTGTTTTCTCCCACACAGCTGCATCCTGATGATCTGGCTGCTGGGCTGTTTTCTCCCACACAGCTGCATCCTGATGATCTGGCTGCTGGGCTGTTTTCTCCCACACAGCTGCATCCTAATGATCTGGCTGCTTGATAGTTTTTCCCCATACAACCGCAACTAAACTCTCTTGCTAATTGTCTGTTTTCTCTCACACGGCTAACCGTTTTCTGCCACATGACTGCAAACTGATCCTCTGGCTGCTTGAACGTTTTCTCCAACACGGCTGTACCATGATCCTCTGGCAGCTTGTCTGTTTTCTCTCACCGGCTGCTAACTGATCCTCTGGCTGCTTAACTGTCATCTGCCACACGGCTGCAACCTGATACTCTGGCTGCTTGACTGTTTTCTCCAACACGGCTGCACCCTAACCACCTGGCTGCTTGACTGTTTTCTCTTACACGGTTGCAACCTGATCCTCTGGCTGCTTGACTGTTTTCTCCAACACGGCTGCACCCTAACCACTTGGCTGCTTGACTATATTCTCCAACACGGCTGCAACCTGTGGCTGCTTGACTGTTTTCTCCAACACGGTTGCAACCTGATCCTCTGGCTGCTTGACTGTTTTCTCCAACACGGCTGCACCTTAAGCCTCTCGCTGTTTGACTGTTTTCTCCTATACGGCTGCACCGTAACTCTTTGACTGCTAGACCGTTTTTAAATACATGGCTACATTCTAACCCTCTCGCTGCTTGAACGTTTTCTCCCTCATTGCTGAATCCTAACTTTCTGGCTGCTTGATCGCTTTTCCCTCACGACTGCGCTCTAGCTCTGTGGCCGCTTGTCTGTTATCTCCCACAAGGCTGCACCCCAATCCTTTGGCTGCTTGACCGTTTTCTCCAACACGGCTGCACCCAAATCCTCTGATTGCTTAACAGTTTTCTCCAACACGGCTGCATCCTGAGCCTCTGGCAACTTTTCTGGGTTTTTTTCTTACACGGCTGCACCCCAACCGTCAGGCTGATTGACTAATTTCTCCCATGTGGATAACCTCCCGCTGTTCCAAGACTGATTTTTATTATCCCGGACATTTCACCCTCTAGTCGTCTGAACGTTTTCTCCCATTTTGAAAGCCCCTTACTACTTGCACCTCTTCATTTACGCAGATTCTCTGCAAACTGATGAGGTCAAAAACATTCGGTAGACTCATTGAATTCTTACCTGAAACAGTTTTAACGTTGACCTCCAAACATATGCCTATCTCCTATCAGGAGGCATGGCGCAGACTTTTGAGCAAATTGGCCAAGTATGGACACAATTCTTTTCTACCGTTCCTATCTGGACTTTGGACAACCGGTTCTTTGAAGCACTTCGCACACAATGAGGCGTTCTAGAGCTTTCAAGCGGAGAAAAAAGAGATTTTGAGATGAGAAAAATGTCCTTGTCTTATCTCTGCACCCACCCTCTGTGGACTTGGTCAGCAAATACACAGGTTTCCTCTGGGTGTTCTTACCACACACGTTCTGGGCCCAATGCTCACCGCTGTCGTCTAGGTTGAAAGTTTCAAGGTTCACGTGCCAAACGAAAAACCCTCCACAAGGGAATTATGGGAAGCATTGTTTGTAAGGCGTGGAAACAAAACCCAGCGAAAACTCGTGATTAATTTCTGACAATCGCACTGGCGATAAGTGGTGGATACCATAGCACAGTCTCCGATTCTTCAGCGGTCAAGGTAGATAGAGTTGAAACTAGATCAGATCAGATGCTAATGGCAACATAATGAAAACTTGGAGCAAGTTCAAGGTTAGCTAGACTTTGGGTTCAAAATTCAAAATGAGGTATTCTTTCAGTTTTTCTATCCCATTGTAGGAGACGATTTACTTATTTTCCACAGTCTCTTCATCAATCTCAGAGGCAGATACTTTTACCTTCGGAATTGGGGACATCTTTATTTGACCACAGCTCATGTGCTCCAGTCTCCTTGATTCGTTTACAGAGAGTCCCAAACCATCAGTACTATCTATCTAGAGAGATAGTACTGCCCGCAACGAATCTCACTTAAACAAATTCGGGATGAACCATAACACAACAATTCCACACAACTTTAAAACATCAGAGTCCGGTTCTATTTTTACAAAGGGCAAGCCGAGCCCGGTCCTTTTGTCGAACTAAACTTATCTTACGTAACACCCTTCTTGATGGGCACGGCTCAGGATTTACATCGAATCTGTGCAAGCAGTTCGACACCTTCCTAGCCATTGCTGCACACGATACATGGACCACATCATGCCACACACGAGACAATGTTATACATAAGCAGCACCATCAGTAACTTGAATCTTCTCTCAAAGCCGATACTGAGGAACCCCAGCTGAAAAGCGGAACTGCACGACCTTGCATGCTCTCTCCCTGCCGCTTAAGTTTGGGATGTTCGCCAGCAGGACTTGCTCGTGGAGCAGCTCTTCACCTCCGTAGACAGTTTTTGAAGCTCCGTGACGCAACTACTGTAGAACCAGATTCTTCCTTACAAATGAAGTTAGCGTGACACAGCTCAAATGTACGCGTTTTTCTTCCAAACCATTTTACCACTATTTACGGTAATTTTTCACTGGATATGAAAAAGAAACTAGTAAGAATGACAAAAGCCTTCAACCATGACACTATGTTTTAGTTCAAAAATTTTATTGGAGGAGGATCAATGAGTTAGGAGGTAAAAGAAAGAAGCAGATAGAGAAGAAGGGGGAAAGACTTGTTTTTAAAACAAAATTGAGCAGATGCTACAATCAAAACAAAACAAAAACCAAATGAAGGAGATTTTTTTCTCTTCATCTCCTCCCTTAGTTTCTCTCTCTCTCTCTCTCTCTCTCTCTCTCTCTCTCTCTCTCTCTCTCTCTCTCTCTCTCTCTCTCTCTCTCTCTCTCTCTCTCTCTCTCTCTCTCTCTCTCTCTCTCTCTCTTCTCTATCAGTCTGTATACCTGTCTTTCATTCTTTCTGTCTATCTATCTGTCTGTTTGTCGTCTGTCTCTCTCTTGCTCTCTCTGTGTCTCTCTCTACCACTCTCTGTGCATGTCTCTCTCACTCATCATCTCTTTATCTTCCTCATACCTTCCTTTCTAAATTGAAAAATAAGTATGAGTACCCTAACTTTTTTTTGAGAACTGAAAATAAAAGGGTAATGCTAAGTGCTGAAGGAAAAAAAATAGAGCCAGATCACTAACTGTCAATGATTATAACAGTATTTTAAAGCCATTTCCTAACAAAGAATCTGAATAGTTTTACCTGGATGTTGTTATACTGATGATATACCAGACCTGTAAGGAGGAAGCTATAGGAAGAAGAAAAAAAAATGAAAAAGCGGTAGTACTGGCTCATACCTTTTCCTTGTTAGACGTCATAAAAGCATCACAAACAATTTTGATTCTTGCACTAGTCATAGCAGGATATCTTGTTTCTAATTTTAAAAGTGAATATGATGATCAAAGAGAAGGTACTTTTTATCTTTGCGAACTCTTTTCTTCTCTCGCTTTCCATTCCCTTTCTTTTATTCCTCCTTTTACCTATTTCACATTCTGTGTGTCTGTGTGAGTGTGTGTGTGTCTGTCTGTCTCTGTCTGTCTGTCTGTCTGTCTGTCTCTCTCTCTCTCTCTCTCTCTCTCTCTCTCTCTCTCTCTCTCTCTCTCTCTCTCTCTCTCTCTCTCTCTCTCTCTCTCTATCTTTTCCCAACCACCGACTGGCCTAATTTTTTTTCAACCATGTGATATCCATTTTTTTTTATAACCTGGACTAAAATATCGACCTGGTATATTAATCCCCTGTGGCTACCCGATCTTGCAGTAGATCCCGTGTTTTAAGATGGCTAGAGAGAAGCTTCAGGGACAAACCTGGTTTCAGCTGTCTTCACAACCACCTGGTGGAGAGAATGGTGGAGCAAGGCGCCGCCTGGAGTACATTGTTACAGTTCTAGACAAGCTTGTGACAACAAACTACTCTACAAGGAATATTTTTTACCTAGCTGGGGTTACATGTTGACAGGCAATGTCTTAAACTGATATAAATAACGAAGGAAAATCAACTAAGGGATGATATACTATACCAGGCACCAATAACTTTTAAGATAAATTTAAGCAAAAGAAAAAAAAAATAATAAAAGCTTACATATTAGTCTTTAGAATAATCACAGTCATAACATAAGATTTGTTATCTGCAAGAACAGTATGACAAAATTAATGTCAAAAATAATATTTACGCCGTTCCAAGAGCTTTACATGCAGCTAGCTTGGCATCCTTATATATGCTCAGTATAGTCTTTTGTCTTCAAAGAAGAATGGATGAAAATAATTGTTGCTTAATATCTTTTCCTTTTGAAGAAACAACGACCTATAACGCCTTATGGGACAGCTATTATAGTTACACTTTTTCCTTTAGAATTTTAGAGCCTGCGGTACGTATGGAGCATCTCAGATTTCCCCATGCGGATCGCCTTCAACCAGCATTCAACACATCATGTTTGAAGGGAGAAATGACACAGGGTTTCAAAGGGCATCGAGATTTTTGAAACAGTCAATTCTAACTTCTGCACAACAAATCGTGGTAGAAGATCAGACTAAAACGTGAAAGATTAAGGAACAAGTTACAGAAAAGCTTCATTAGTCCATTTTTATTACACCTGCTACAAACGACTTTCAATTTTCTAGAAATGCCAGTTGATATCATTAAATTGTATGATAATTATATATATATATATATATATATATATATATATATATATATATATTCTGCATTCACCACTCAGTGTATTTTGTAACGGATCAAATCCCTTAATTCTCTGTGTTATCTTTTATCTTAGAGCAATTCGCATCCCCTTGTAAGTTTTATTATAATTATAGATATATACCATGTCATCGTAATGACGCATAGCCCATCAGATCTTTTGTTACCACAACCGTAGTAAATATCCAATATTATGATTTACACATTTTAATATTTGATTGTTCAACAGCTGCAATTTTTTTGTAGGCACGAAGAAAAATTTCCTTACTAAACCGTGTCGTGCTCGTCTTAGTTTATCTAATTCTTTTGAACTTGAACTGACTAACTCAGACAGCGATGGAGGACAAATCAGTAGCTCGGCACCTAACAATCCTAGCCAAACTCTTGTGAAAGTTTCTATCACCTCACCATAATCATATCAAAATGATCCCTGTGTTTCTATCACCTCACCATAATCATATCAAAATGATCCCTGTGTTTCTATCACCTCACCATAATCATATCAAAATGATCCCTGTGTTTCTATCACCTCACCATAATCATATCAAAATGATCCCTGTGTTTCTATCACCTCACCATAATCATATCAAAATGATCCCTGTGTTTCTATCACCTCACCATAATCATATCAAAATGATCTCTGTGTTTCTATCACCTCACCATAATCATATCAAAATGATCCCTGTGTATAAGTGTAGAAATCTATTGGGGTAACCGAGTGGTCAAAACTCCACACAGGAAAACTATTGCACCTGTTATAGTGTTAAAGCATAAGGTTTACCTCGCAACTGTCAGCACAAAAGGAGAAATAAGATAGGAGAAGAAACAAGAGGCCGGTTGAAATAATTGAAAAAAAATGCAAAACCAGCATTTATTTAGTTGTAAAAACAAAAAACATAAATAAACCCCCTTGTTATCTCGAGATCTAGGCATAGCATTTTTAAAGCGAAAATCCTCTCACAAGTCTAGTAACGAAGAAAAATAAGGTCTTTTCACTTAACGAACAACCATTAAACACCTAAAAACGACCTTCTTTTCTTGTCTTATTTCCACCCACACATGTTAAGCTGACGACAGGTATTCTATAATTTCATGTAATTTCTGAAAGTATGAAGAAGACCCGCTCTTATATTGCCATTGAAAGTGTTGTTACTTAGTTATCTCCTTAATGCTCTCTGATCTAATGTACAAGAGCAAAAGCTATATTTAGCAACCAGTGAAGCACTCTCTCTCTCTCTCTCTCTCTTTGTTAGTGGAGGGCGTCACAGGATGAACGTTCTTAGAATTTTATGACGAGAACTCGAGATCGATAAGAACTGAGAGCGACATCTAAAATGGGAAGGGAAGTCACCCCCGCAATTCAAAATTTATGTTGAGCAGGCGTCAGCCCGCTGGAATTCTTACCCTTTGGGCTCTCGCCGTCACGTTTAATCTTGTGAAGCAAATTAATTCATTAAGGCTTCAAGTCAAATTTTGCCAAGTCTTAACTACATCAATAGCAAACGTAAACGTTTGTTCTGATAAGTGGTAAGTACAGTTTTTATTTCCATAGGTAATAATCAATTGTGTGAACCAACTGCCTAGAGTCGCTGCTGTTCAGGTTCATCAAAATACTTGAATTGGTTGTAGTGGCTGACGTGAGTCACGGTTTTTAGATCTTATTAGAGCCTGGTTCCAGACTAGTCCTCCAGCCTTCAATACAGTTATAGCAATCTGAGCAAGATGTTGCCGCGCTTCATGAGGGGGAAAAAGTGTTTAAATTAAGTAACTCTCGAGTACATTTTCTGTTTTGATACTCCCTGGGGTGAAGGGAGTTATAGAGAGAAAAGCTGCATAGACATTTAGTTGATACCTTGCTGGTCGTCCTGTTTGCTACCAAAATTACTGACATCAAAACTGAATTCGATTAATTGAGAGTCTCTTCTTTTCTTTCATCTGATTACATGCAAAACCCAGCTACCATGTGCTAGGTATATCAGCCAGTCAAGTTCAATCGATCTGAGAAAGATTTGATTATTAAAAGATTGATTTTAAACCAGAGCAAGTTTGTCGGTGTTGAAGATGGTGATGGTGATGATGGTGAGGAAGATGTTAATATTGATGATGATGGTGGTCAGGGTGGTCATGGTGATGGTGTTAGTAGTGATGATGATGATGATGATGATGATGATGATGATGATGATGATGATGATCATGACAATGATGATAATGATGATGATGATAATGATCATGACAATGGTGAAAATGATGATGATGATGATAATGATGATGATCATGATGATGATGATGATGATGATGATGATGATGATGATGATGATGATGACGATGATGATGATGATGAATTTGAGCATGGTGATGATTTTGAAGGCATTATTGATGTTTATAACGACAAAGTGTTCCAGAGAGTATTAGAGATGATAATGACACAAATAATGTTACCGCTATTGCTCCTTCTTGTGCTTGTGCTGCGGGTGACAGTAATAATGTTAATGATGACGGATATAATGATGCCATTAAAGTTAATGCTGATTGTCTGGGTAAAGTGGAGCTCGAGCCCAGGACACGAGCTTGATTGAAACACGATAATGAGTGACGCAACAATGACAGCAGCGATGCTCATGAGGATTGGAAAGATGCTAGCTTGTCTTAAGGTAGGCTCCTTTTGAAGATAAAACTGGGAGGAAGAGGATAATGACAGCGATTGTCGCGTCACCACAAGGCTGCTTTTGTCTAAAGATCTTAGGGTTGAGGAAGTTTGAGCTGCAGTAGCCACTTGTGTGCTTCGGATAAAACAATAGAAATGATCATTTCATTGACCCAGAGTAATATGAATAAAAGATTTTTGGAAAAATCCAGTGTTGTAAATATAACCCACCTCTCCCTCTTCACCACACACACACACACACACTTGATTATACAACTTTCCAACTTCCACCATTTGCTTGAAAATTAAATTTGTGATTTTGATTTAAAGCTTCAAAGAATTATAGATTCTACACAGTTGTTCTCGCTATATCTCTCGCTTAGACCTAATTCTAGATAGATGATTTCTTACCCTAGTGCATAATTAGAGAAGTTTGTTTTGTTCACATTCAATTGGCATCTAAAAGTTGCACGGAGAAGAACAAAAGAAGCTGTTTTTTACTATGTTCAGAGGCTGGAATGATCAAACAAAGATTTCCCGAAGATCTAAAAATTACTTGCGTTATAGTGTGTCAGCTTTAGGTACCTCTGTGCCTTCTGTGTAAGACAATTGGCGGTGTGTAGCCTTAGAAATTGTAGCAGGATAACCTGCACTGGGAAAAAAGCTAACAAGAATAGTTCACTCATTTTGTAAAACTCAAATCGTTTTCTTAATCCCTTCAAACATTTCAAACAATAAAATGAACCCAACAAGACAATGCATGTCTTGACACCTATTTTCAGATTTTTTTCGATAATTTATAGCCTAGAGTGTTTCTGTAGAAGGGCCTTTAAATAGAGTGAAAAAGTACAAAATTAATCGTTTTCCATTTTTTTTGTAACATTCGCAATGAAGTAAATATATATATATATATATATCTTAACGTTCATGTATCATGTAGAAAAGAAGAAAATAGAGCCTAAAGGTGTACCGAAGAGCGAGAATCCATGACTGTCTTGTCTTGGTGTTTGTACCATATTATTATGATAACAATGGGTGTTTAAAACTCATTCTAAGACCTAAACCATTCGCCTGAACTTGTATCTCAAACACCTAAGATACTTGGTTTAAGTCGCTACAGTAGGCGTACATCGTGTGTGAGTCGACCACATAAATTTACGGTATGGAGGTCTTACCTGGGTTTACTGGTTTTTAAGATAAAAAAAATATATGAGAGTTGTTGAGAAATCTCTCTATCTGTCTGACTTGGACAATCAGGTCATGGGACACAGAGGGTAACGGCCTCGCCTTCTCTTCTCCACATAAATGGCGTAGATGACGTCACTGCTTATTGGGATTGTAATTTAATAGCCTAGTTACAACGGAAATAATATGCACTTTTGTTCATAAATAATACATATATTAATACGTGCATCTGGTTGTATGGCTTTTTTTAACCACCTACATATTTATCACCGTTACAATAGACACATCTTTTATTTTGTTTACATTATTCTAATTTTCTTGTTACATTTCACATCTTTTATTGGTCTATTTTTTTTACATTTCGTTCTTTGTTTTCAACAAACTTATCTTTTGACATATACTTACCTCCAACAAAGAAACAGAATCAAATTCATGACAATGTGAAGAGACCGTGAAAAGACAAGAACTCAATGACAGAGATGACGTTATTGCCTTCCTATTAGTCAACAGTTTTATAATGATAGATTTTATTCTGCTGCTCACCGACTTTGGCTTTATTCTCAGAGCTGTTTTTTATTTGATACCGTTCAAGGTTGATGATAATGTTTTTATCACCGCACCTGCCGATGATTGTCTGTCAGCTGGAGATAAAAATAGTGTCAGTGAAGACGTTAATCGAGGATATATATTGCTAGATATAACCAATCGACCTCAGGGGAATCGAAACTTCTCCATATCTTACAAATTACCTTAACAGGTCAGAGTTAAAGGCTGAGATAGAAAGACTGATTCTATTTATATGTCTCTCTCTCCACACAGGAACGCAATGTTTTTTTTTCGTCTGTGTTTTTGTAATTCTCGATAAATCTATTCATAATTAGACCCAATGTTTCTTTTAGTTGCCTGTTTTATTACGCTTGATAAAAAAATAGTTTACTCATACAAAACGGGTCTTTTAGACCTAATGTTTCTTTTATTTGCCTGTTTTATTACGCTTGATAAAAAAGTAGTTTACTTATACAAAACGGGTCTTTTAGACCTAATGTTTCTTTTACTTGTCTGTTTTATTACGCTTGATAAAAAAAATGGTTTACTTTATTTTAACCGGTCTATTAGACCTAATATTTCTTATAGTTGTCAGTTTTATTACGCTTGATACAAAATAGTTTACTTATACAAAACGGGTCTATTAGACCTAATGTTTTCTTTGAGTTGTCTGTTTTATTACGTTATTACGCTTGATACAAAATAGTTTACTTATGCAAAACTGGTCTATTAGAACTAATGTTTTCTTTTTGTTTTATTACGCTTGATAAAAGAAAAAAAAAAAAACAAAAAAAAACAAAGAAAAAAAAAACAAAACAGTTTGCTTGTACAAAATGGGTCTATTGGACCTAATGTTTTCTTTGAGTTGTCTGTTTTATTACGCTTGATAAAAGAAATTGTTTACTTATACAAAATGGGTCTATTAGACCTAATGTTTCTTTTAGATGTCTGTTTTATTACACTTGATTAAAAAAAAATAGTTGTTTACTTATACAAACCGGGTCTATTAGACCTAATGTTTTCTTTTAGTCGTCTGTTTTATTACAATTAATAAAAAAAATAGTTGTTTACTGATACAAAACGAGTCTATTAGACCTAATGTTTCTTTTAGATGTCTGTTTTATTACACTTGATAAAAAAAATAGTTGTTTACTTATACAAAGCGGGTCTATTAGACCTAATGTTTCCTTTCTTTGGCTGTATTTGCTCTGTCCATAGCATAAAGTATTGGGTTATTCTATGCTGCAGCTGTATTTATAACTATTAGGAAATCTCTGTAAGCAAATAGGCTTAATGTTCATTTCTTGAACTGTTCGCACTGCGGTAGTTTGACGCCAGAAACACATTCAGTCCCAGAATTACTTGTCTACTCCAAGGAAGCTGATTCTTAGAATCCTCCCACATGGAAGGAAAACGCACTTTAAGCTCAACGGTACCCGTGACAGTTGGTTTTTATAAAATAATTTTTTTTTTTTTTTTTTTTTTTAAACTGTAGGCCCAGCAGTGCCGTGCGGGGGAAATTTCCCTATGCTGCTATAAAACCAGGTTGAAAAACATCTAGATAAGAAGGCCTAGAAGTTTGCCTTCAAACAATGCAAAACCCTCTCTCAATATGTTGGTTCGCACGCACCCGAAGAAACGAAGGTGAAGGTCGTGTTCATGTGAAGGGTTCTAGAGTTTAAACCAACAGAGCAATCAAGACTTTCGCGTTTCACCTGAGACAAGACTGATTCGGCGATAAGCTTGTCCTAGTGTGACTTGTAAACGCCTTTTCTGATAGTGTCTGTCTCAGAAATGGACATGGCTCTCTACTTGACAATAGTGGATAAATTATGTTGCTATGAAGTAGACAGAAACCCACTCAAGATCAGATTATTGTAACCAAGGACCCTGAGATTGGTCCCGGAAAAACAGCTGCATGCTCTGAGAATCCAGCTTTCATAGTCACATTTTACAGCAAAGAGAATTTTTAAGTGCATTTCATTACCTGCACCATTTGATGTCATTCCAGAATACCGAGCTTTCTCATCCTCATACATTGACCATTTACTGAAGCCCATGGAGCCTAGCTTAACAAAGAGAGGTCAAGCACTGTGACGGCGAAGCTCCTGGCCTTGGTACAGACGACAGACAGACAGGCTGACAGACTCAAATCTTTAGCTCCTCTCGAACAAGGAAGTGCATCCAGTTTTATTTGAGCTGCGTCAAATCAAGGGGATTTCCAGGGCCCTTTCAAATCATATAATTCAAGCCATTGAAAATTCTCCTTACAAAACGCCCGACTGCAAGCAAATAATTTAATTGGAATTGCATTATGTGACATTCTGAAATCTTTGGCTCTAACTTAAGAAAATGATCTCTTTTTAAACGTTCACTAAAGACATTATTCTAATGTTTGGTTTTTTTTAACTTGGGTATAAAGGTCAGTTATAGTACACACACACTTTCAAAGCGAGAGCTCTGCTCCATTTTATTTTTTTTTTTACGAAAGATCTTTAAACCTTTTTGAGCAATACACTTGTGATGATCATAATTATTGTTTTTGCAGCCATTGCTATAGTCACACACCATAGGTTCGATAACCTGCACCTTTAAGCGCCGTGTGCACTCACACTGCTACTGTCCGTTAAAAAATGTGCACAATTGGCTTATAAGCTTTACTTTTCAACATTAAAAAAATACATAAAAAAAAATTCTTGATAGATGATACGCTGATAAGACCTGACCAGACACACCTCATCCAATACGGCTCACATGGTTGGGGTCTTTGGCGGAGAAAACTGGCGTGGAAGCGACTTTAGATCATCATAAGTTGATCGAGCTGCGCTCTAGGGCTGGTGGCGGTCTGCAGGATAATGATGGGTCCAGATGATCGATGCCTGTACTCCAACTCTTGCCAGCGTCCGGTGAGAGTTACCTCCCCATGCAGAGTCTCCGAGAGGGCTTTGATCACAGGGCACCAGGACGGGTTATTTATCGACTGACCATACTTCTCACCATCACTCTGATTGCTGGCATCACGGGTATCATGGTCCTTGCGGTTTTCTTTCAGTTGAGCCTCTATCGTCCACCATCTCATATCTTACTCCTACCTCATCTTATCTGCTTCATGCCGTCTCCATCTCATATCTCCCTTTTATGACGTCTCTTTTCTCTATCCCATAAAAGCTCATCTCTCAGTCACTTACCATCTCAGCTCTCTGTCGTAAACGCTCGCACTCTTTACCGTACACCATTTCATATCTCAACAACTGTCAGTATCTCAAAACTGAAAAGAGAACATTCAAGATCGACAGAGGGAGTAGGAGGGAGAGTGGTAGAGGAAGAGAGAAAGACAAACATGCAGACAGTTAGACATAGTGACAGATAAATTGATAAATATAGAGAGGGTGAAAGAGAGAGAAAGAGAGAGTCAGAGAGAGAAAGGGATATATATATATATATATATATATATATATATATATATATATATATACATAGAGAGAGAGAGAGAGAGAGAGAGAGAGAGAGAGAGAGAGAGAGAGAGAGAGAGAGAGAGAGAGAGAGAGAGAGAGAGAGAGAGAGAGAGAGAGAGAGAGAGAGAGTTCCACGTCTACGTAGTATACCATTTATGCACCTGCAAGTTTATAGTTTTTAAAATTAGAAGTGGTAATGACGGGATGGATGGTGAGGAAGAAAAAACCAATTCCAGTTACACAAATAGATTTTCTGGCATTGAGAAAAGGAAATGTACTAACCAGCTATCTCCATTGCCTGACGGAGGCTAAAGTATCCCAGAGATCCTTGAGGTTTGACGGAGGCTACAGTATCCCAGAGATCCTTGAGGTTTGACGAAGGCTCATGCAATGCTATCTCCCTTTATGAATGCTTCGCTGGATCTGATCCACGCAACGGATACAGTTAATCTTTTGATTAGGATAGATAGATGCATAGATATCACATAAGATACTGAGCAAATCACAACCTGGAGGGTCGCTATAATTACCTCACGGGGTACTTCTGCGAGGCTTCTGGCCGCATCCAGGCTTTGCGAGGTTTGGTCACAGCCCCATTAATCCTCTTAACTTTTTTTTTTTTTTATTCTAAAAGTTTAATATTTTTTCACACCCCAAAGAATGTTCGATTCCTTCTGGTGCTGAGAATAACAAACAAATTTCCGCTATGTCTTCTTTGTTGGCTTGAAAGCAAATAAACCTCCACAATAGATACAATCACTGTGATATCTACAATAATGAACAGTGAAGCATATGGACACACCTTGGGATTGGCCAATAATTATTGCTAAAACATTCGGAATGGATTTGCATAGAATTGCCGCTGTCCATTGAATCAGTACATAACCTGCGGATCGGGACAGGTCAACAAATTTTGGAAAGGCTCGGCATTGACCTATCTGTCATCGAAGGATTGGTCAAGATTTATTTGATCAACAGTTTTCTTCTTGTCTTGCTGCAAGCTGTTGGCGTCTGAAGAAAGCGGGTGATGGGTAGGGGAGGTGTTGTTGCTGCTGATCATTGTCAAGTTCATCCTCATGAAATAAGGTGTAACAGGGTGCGTTCAGTAGATAGGGCATTATAAGAGTGTAATAATGGGTTCAGTTGTTATTACATCGCCAGAGGGTACAGCGTGAGGTGTTATTGCATTGTCACAGTGTATCAACAGGTTCAGGTGTTATTGCATTGTCACAGTGTATCAACAGGTTCAGGCGTTTTGCATTGTCACAGTGTATCAACAGGTTAGGTGTTATTGCATTGTCACAGTGTATAAACAGGTTCAGGCGTTTTGCATTGTCACAGTGTATCAACAGGTTAGGTGTTATTGCATTGTCACAGTGTATCAACAGGTTCAGGTATTATTGCATTGTCACAGTGTATCAACAAGTAAGGTGTTATTGCATTGTCACAGTGTATCAACAGGTTAGATGTTATTGCATTGTCACAGTGTATCAACAGGTTAGATGTTATTGCATTGTCACAGTGTATCAACAGGTTAGGTGTTATTGCATTGTCACAGTGTATCAACAGGTTAGATGTTATTGCATTGTCACAGTGTATCAACAGGTTCAGGCGTTTTGCATTGTCACAGTGTATCAACAGGTTAGGTGTTATTGCATTGTCACAGTGTATCAACAGGTTCAGGTATTATTGCATTGTCACAGTGTATCAACAAGTAAGGTGTTATTGCATTGTCACAGTGTATCAACAGGTTAGATTTTATTGCATTGTCACAGTGTATCAACAGGTTAGATGATATTGCATTGTCACAGTGTATCAACAGGTTAGGTGTTATTGCATTGTCACAGTGTATCAACAGGTTAGATGTTATTGCATTGTCACAGTGTATCAACAGGTTAGGTGTTATTGCATTGTCACAGTATATCAACAGGTTACATGTTATTGCATTGTCACAGTGTATCAACAGGTTCAGGTATTATTGCATTGTCACAGTGTATCAACAGGTTCAGGTATTATTGCATTGTCACAGTGTATCAACAGGTTAGATGTTATTGCATTGTCACAGTGTATCAACAGGTTTAGGTATTATTGCATTGTCACAGTGTATCAACAGGTTAGGTGTTATTTCATTGTCACAGTGTATCAACAGGTTCAGGTATTATTGCATTGTCACAGTGTATCAACAGGTTAGGTGTTATTGCATTGTCACAGTGTATCAACAGGTTCAGGTATTATTGCATTGTCACAGTGTATCAAGAGGTTAGGTGTTATTGCATTGTCACAGTGTATCAACAGGTTCAGGTATTATTGCATTGTCACAGTGTATCAACAAGTAAGGTGTTATTGCATTGTCACAGTGTATCAACAGGTTAGATGTTATTGCATTGTCACAGTGTATCAACAGGTTAACATGTGAGTGACTTGCCACAGTCTATCAATAGGTTCAGGTGTTAGAACAATATCAAAGCGTAATAAAAGGTCCAGATGATAGTACATTGAGAGAATGTTACAAACGATTTTGTTACTTAGATCATCGTTAGATTCTTACCACAGATTCGGCTATTAGGTAATTATTATTGTGTTACCGCACGTTAAGGTTTAATGTCACTGCTATTGCTTTACGACAGATTCATGAATTACATGTACATCGTAGTTAAGGTGTTACAGCAGGTTTAAGTAAAAGATCATTATAAACATTGAAAACATGTTCAGATCTAATTTAAACCCTCAGAGTTTAAACGGCACATTTCTTTTTAAGCTACTCCCAAACAGTCTTTTCTCACATTCATTATAAGTAGCTATTAAAGTAAATTATGTGTCCACAGAAATTTACGCTTTCCCCTTCCTCTAAACTCATGCTCCTTCTCTCTCTCCTCGCATTGTCCGTCTTTCTCCCTGTTTTTCTGTCATTTCTTTCTTACTCATTCTCTAAGCTTTGCCATTAATTAAAAAAAACAACAACTCTGTCTCTATTTATTTCTCTTTTTATCCTTCTCACCCACCTCGCCTTTTTAAAGCATTCTCTCTGTCTCTCTCTGTCTTTCTCCCTCCCTCCCTCCCTCCCTTTCTCTCTCTCTCTCTCTCTCTCTCTCTCTCTCTCTCTCTCTCTCTCTCTCTCTCTCTCTCTCTCTCTTTCTCTTGCCATTTGTCTTTATCCTAGAACTTTTTTTTCTCTCGTCCCAATTTATATTGATTGACCTCTAATTCTTTAGGTCCTCACTCGATCTCTTGAAATTTGTTTCTGCTTTTTTTTCTTGTTTGTCTTACTTTGTACATCTCATCTTTTTTCTGTTTAACTATCACTCATTCCCCTCCTTTACCTCTGCCTTCCCCGCCGTTCACTCTCCTTTCACTCTCTTTCCCTCCCCTAACTTTCTTTACTCCAATGCGCAAGTCGAGAAAGAGCAGTGTTTATTTTGTTTAATTGTTGTTTAAGTGATGAGTATTCAGTTAACGGTTCGTGATTTGTGTGGGTTTGACAGTTTTAAGAGTCTGCCGACAGTTTCTGTCTGTCTCTCTGTCTGAACATGTCTGTCTAATGATCGATCGTACCATTTAGCTTCCTCTGCACGTACATTCCATTGTTTATTTTTTAATTTAAATAGCATATAATAAAATAAATCTGCCTCTCGTAATTTCTTTTTCTTTAAGTTCCATTAAATTATATGAAATTTTCATTGTCCTCCCTCCCTCCCCCCCCCCCTCTCTCTCTCGCTCTCTCTCTCTCTCTCCCCCCCCCCCCTCCCCCACTCTCTCTCTTTCTTCCTCTCAACTGGCAGGCAGTCTGAATGTGTTATCGGGCCCGGTGGCATGACGTCATTGTCTCCATGGTAACCATTGATTGACAAGAAGCCTCAGCCCAGTTTTCTCTCTGAGACCGTGGCTGTGAGAGGGCTTCCCGGTCAATAGATGCTCAGAGCGTAGCCCACCCCACGGGGAGCCAATGTGATGGGGGGTTGCTCGATATCAATAATTATCCCGCTTTAGATGTAACAACTAGTCTTTGCTCTGCCAAGTACCGTGAACTTCCAGGCTCGAATTAAATGGAAATGAAACCTGCTATTTTTCACGTTCATTAAACAAAAATAGACGTGGGCAAGTTTCCTCGATTATAGTTTAACGTTATATAGAAATTATGTAGGTTAGAGATCTACGTAAAAAAAAAAAACCTCCCTAAAGTTCCTGTTTCTTCCTTATGTCATGCACATTTCGGTCAGAGGCCAGAGAACAAGTAACGACCCAGTATTGTTAAACTGGTGATGCCAGCTACCGGAGATCGGACCTTAACCACGGGCCTGGGCATTGCCTGCTTAAATACATAATATACCCCCCCCTCCCCCCCCTCTTTCTCTCTCTCTCTCTCTCTCTCTCTCTCTCTCTCTCTCTCTTATGCAATCCACTTGCATTCCATTACTTTTCTACAGATCATAAACATTTCTTGCTCATTGATTTAGTGTAGAAACTTGCCGTCAAAAGCACGAAAATAGATAAAAAAGCAAAACAAACAAACCCAACCTTACGAATGACAAGACCCACAGAAAAATACAAAGATCTCAGGGAAATTGTTGGAAGCCTACGGAAATCACATGAGAGAAAATGGAGAAAATTGTTCAGAAATATTCAAAGTAATGAGGCAAGTGCATTATAAATTGGTGATAACAGAGATAGGAGAGAGAGAGAGAGAGAGAGAGAGAGAGAGAGAGAGAGAGAGAGAGAGAGAGAGAGAGAGAGGGGGGGGGGGGAGAGAGATCTTGGGCTCATTTTTTATCAGTGTGAGGAGGGGAATATAACATCTCAGAAGAGGTAAGGCCCTTATCTCACTCACCGACAGTCTAAGGAGACAGAAGAGGTAAGATTCTAATCTCACTCACCGACAGTCTAAGAAGACAGAAGAGGTAAGGCCCTTATCTCACTCACCGACAGACTAAAAAGACAGAAGAGGTAAGGCCATTATCTCACTCACCGACAGTCTAAGGAGACAGAAGAGGTAAGGCCCTTATCTCACTCCCCGACAGTCTAAGGAGACAGAAGAGGTAAGGCCCTTATCTCACTCCCCGACAGTCTAAGGAGACAGAAGAGGTAAGGCTCTTATCTCACTCCCCGACAGTCTAAGGAGACAGAAGAGGTAAGGATCTTATCTCACTCCCCGACAGTCTAAGGAGACAGAAGAGGTAAGGCCCTTATCTCATTCACCGACAGTCTAAGGAGACAGAAGAGGTAAGGCCCTTATCTCACTCCCCGACAGGCTAAGGAGACAGAAGAGGTAAGGCCCTTATCTCACTTCCCGACAGTCTAAGGAGACAGAAGAGGTAAGGCCCTTATCTCACTCCCCGACAGTCTAAGGAGACAGAAGAGGTAAGGCCCTTATCTCACTCCCCGACAGGCTAAGGAGACAGAAGAGGTAAGGCCCTTATCTCACTCCCCGACAGTCTAAGGAGACAGAAGAGGTAAGGCCCTTATCTCACTCCCCGACAGTCTAAGGAGACAGAAGAGGTAAGGCCCTTATCTCACTCCCCGACAGTCTAAGGAGACAGAAGAGGTAAGGCCCTTATCTCACTCCCCGACAGTCTAAGGAGACATAAGAGGTAAGGCCCTTATCTCACTCCCCGACAGTCTAAGGAGACAGAAGAGGTAAGGCCCTTATCTCACTCCCCGACAGTCTAAGGAGACAGAAGAGGTAAGGCCCTTATCTCACTCACCGACAGTCTAAGGAGACAGAAGAGGTAAGGCCCTTATCTCACTCACCGACAGTCTAAGGAGACAGAAGAGGTAAGGCCCTTATCTCACTCCCCGACAGTCTAAGGAGACAGAAGAGGTAAGGCTCTTATCTCACTCCCCGACAGTCTAAGGAGACAGAAGAGGTAAGGCCCTTATCTCACTCACCGACAGTCTAAGGAGACAGAAGAGGTAAGGCCCTTATCTCACTCCCAGGCAGTCTAAGGACACAGAAGAGGTAAGGCCCTTATCTCACTCACCGACAGTCTAAGGAGACAGAAGAGGTAAGGCCCTTATTTCACTCACCGACAGTCTAAGGAGACAGAAGAGGTAAGGCCCTTATCTCACTCCCCGACAGTCTAAGGAGACAGAAGAGGTAAGGCCCTTATCTCATTCACCGACAGTTTAAGGAGACAGAAGAGGTAAGGCCCTTATCTCACACACCGACAGTCTAAGGAGACAGAAGAGGTAAGGCCCTTATCTCACTCACCGACAGTCTAAGGAGACAGAAGAGGTAAGGCCCTTATCTCACTCACCGACAGTCTAAGGAGACAGAAGAGGTAAGGCCCTTATCTCATTCACCGACAGTTTAAGGAGACAGAAGAGGTAAGGCCATTATCTCACACACCGACAGTCTAAGGAGACAGAAGAGGTAAGGCCCTTATCTCACTCACCGACAGTCTAAGGAGACAGAAGAGGTAAGGCCCTTATCTCACTCACCGACAGTCTAAGGAGACAGAAGAGGTAAGGCCCTTATCTCACTCCCCGACAGTCTAAGGAGACAGAAGAGGTAAGGCCCTTATCTCACTCACCGACAGTCTAAGGAGACAGAAGAGGTAAGGCCCTTATCTCACTCCCCGACAGTCTAAGGAGACAGAAGAGGTAAGGCCCTTATCTCACTCCCCGACAGTCTAAGGAGACAGAAGAGGTAAGGCCCTTATCTCACTCCCCGACAGTCTAAGGAGACAGAAGAGGTAAGGCCCTTATCTCACTCCCCGACAGTCTAAGGAGACAGAAGAGGTAAGGCCCTTATCTCATTCACCGACAGTCTAAGGAGACAGAAGAGGTAAGGCCCTTATCTCACTCCCCGACAGGCTAAGGAGACAGAAGAGGTAAGGCCCTTATCTCACTCCCCGACAGTCTAAGGAGACAGAAGAGGTAAGGCCCTTATCTCACTCCCCGACAGTCTAAGGAGACAGAAGAGGTAAGGCTCTTATCTCACTCCCCGACAGTCTAAGGAGACAGAAGAGGTAAGGCCCTTATCTCACTCCCCGACAGGCTAAGGAGACAGAAGAGGTAAGGCCCTTATCTCACTCCCCGACAGTCTAAGGAGACAGAAGAGGTAAGGCCCTTATCTCACTCACCGACAGTCTAAGGAGACAGAAGAGGTAAGGCCCTTATCTCACTCCCCGACAGGCTAAGGAGACAGAAGAGGTAAGGCCCTTATCTCACTCACCGACAGTCTAAGGAGACAGAAGAGGTAAGGCCCTTATCTCACTCCCCGACAGTCTAAGGAGACAGAAGAGGTAAGGCCCTTATCTCACTCCCCGACAGTCTAAGGAGACAGAAGAGGTAAGGCCCTTATCTCACTCCCCGACAGGCTAAGGAGACAGAAGAGGTAAGGCCCTTATCTCACTCACCGACAGTCTAAGGAGACAGAAGAGGTAAGGCCCTTATCTCACTCCCCGACAGTCTAAGGAGACAGAAGAGGTAAGGCCCTTATCTCACTCCCCGACAGTCTAAGGAGACAGAAGAGGTAAGGCCCTTATCTCACTCCCCGACAGGCTAAGGAGACAGAAGAGGTAAGGCCATTATCTCACTCCCCGACAGTCTAAGGAGACAGAAGAGGTAAGGCCATTATCTCACTCCCCGACAGTCTAAGGAGACAGAAGAGGTAAGGCCCTTATCTCACTCCCCGACAGTCTAAGGAGACAGAAGAGGTAAGGCCCTTATCTCACTCCCCGACAGTCTAAGGAGACAGAAGAGGTAAGGCCCTTATCTCACTCCCCGACAGTCTAAGGAGACAGAAGAGGTAAGGCCATTATCTCACTCCCCGACAGTCTAAGGAGACAGAAGAGGTAAGGCCATTATCTCACTCCCCGACAGTCTAAGGAGACAGAAGAGGTAAGGCCATTATCTCACTCCCCGACAGTCTAAGGAGACAGAAGAGGTAAGGCCCTTATCTCACTCCCCGACAGTCTAAGGAGACAGAAGAGGTAAGGCCCTTATCTCACTCCCCGACAGGCTAAGGAGACAGAAGAGGTAAGGCCATTATCTCACTCCCCGACAGTCTAAGGAGACAGAAGAGGTAAGGCCATTATCTCACTCCCCGACAGTCTAAGGAGACAGAAGAGGTAAGGCCCTTATCTCACTCCCCGACAGTCTAAGGAGACAGAAGAGGTAAGGCCATTATCTCTCTTTCCGACAGTCTAAGGAGACAGAAGAGGTAAGGCCCTTATCTCACTCCCCGACAGTCTAAGGAGACAGAAGAGGTAAGGCCATTATCTCACTCCCCGACAGTCTAAGGAGACAGAAGAGGTAAGGCCATTATCTCACTCCCCGACAGTCTAAGGAGACAGAAGAGGTAAGGCCATTATCTCACTCCCCGACAGTCTAAGGAGACAGAAGAGGTAAGGCCCTTATCTCACTCCCCGACAGTCTAAGGAGACAGAAGAGGTAAGGCCATTATCTCACTCACCGACAGTCTAAGGAGACAGAAGAGGTAAGGCCCTTATCTCACTCACCGACAGTCTAAGGAGACAGAAGAGGTAAGGCCCTTATCTCACTCCCCGACAGTCTAAGGAGACAGAAGAGGTAAGGCCCTTATCTCATTCACCGACAGTCTAAGGAGACAGAAGAGGTAAGGCCCTTATCTCACTCCCCGACAGTCTAAGGAGACAGAAGAGGTAAGGCCCTTATCTCACTCCCCGACAGTCTAAGGAGACAGAAGAGGTAAGGCCCTTATCTCATTCACCGACAGTCTAAGGAGACAGAAGAGGTAAGGCCCTTATCTCACTCCCCGACAGGCTAAGGAGACAGAAGAGGTAAGGCCCTTATCTCACTCCCCGACAGTCTAAGGAGACAGAAGAGGTAAGGCCCTTATCTCACTCCCCGACAGTCTAAGGAGACAGAAGAGGTAAGGCCCTTATCTCACTCCCCGACAGTCTAAGGAGACAGAAGAGGTAAGGCCCTTATCTCACTCCCCGACAGTCTAAGGAGACAGAAGAGGTAAAGGCCATTATCTCACTCACCGACAGTCTAAGGAGACAGAGGAGAAGAGGCGCAGAAGTCAATCGATAAAGGCAACAGAAAAGTCGCTGCTATTTTAGTTTTGGTTACTTTAAGCACAGAACTAAGGCGTTTCCGCTATCTTCTTAAATTTCAAGTTTTCTTTATACACAGAAGATCAGATATTTTTGGCACACCCAAAGTGGTTAAGTTTCCTGCCCCAGTTTTCTCACGTGCGCTTTGAAACAGCAGGAACTCACGGCGGCCAACACCGTATTGGAACACTTACCTGGCTTGCGTAAGATTCAAGTGTGCGAAACTTGTCACCTTGTTATCACTGCTAGTTTGTTTTATTCTAGTTTTAGGAGGAAGCATTGTGCCTGTGGTGAGCAGACAGACAGCTCCGCTGAGAAGTCTGACAATGATGGTAAGGCTATCGACCGTAGTAACTGTTGTGTTTCTGCCGCTTCCAGGTCCATCCCAGCCGAGCCGTATTATAATGGGGATAACATCTTGCTTCCAGGTCCATCCCAGCCGAGCCGTATTATGATGGGGATAACATCTTGCTGCCAGGTCCATCCCAGCCGAGCCGAATTATAATGGAAATAACATCTTGCTGCCAGGTCCATCCCAGCCGAGCCGTATTATAATGGGGATAACATCTTGCTGCCAGGTCCATCCCAGCCGAGCCGTATTATAATGGAGATAACATCATGCTGCCAGGTCCATCCCAGCCGAGCCGCATTATAATGGAAATGACACCTTGCGTGGGCGGATGGTACATTGCTATGGTCTTCAGAGCTGAGCACGAAGAGCTACAGACAGACTCGCGTGACTAAAAATGAAGATTTTTAATGATCGACATGAAATACATAAATGTAATGAATTATTCAGGTTAAAGAATAGATAATTTCATCCACTTCTCTCTCTCTCTCTCTCTCTCTCTCTCTCTCTCTCTCTCTCTCTCTCTCTCTCTCTCTCTCAAAAAGTCCAAATTGTGTTAGGTCGCGTCTAATGGTCACCTGCACGGGCCTAATCTGAGCAGTCATCATGCCAGTCTGTCCATACAGCGCCCAGTTCACATCCGCACGAAGTTTGCAGTCGTATCACAGATTAAACCTTTGATTTGTTTTAACGGCAAACCTAAGGATTTCCAAACCAAGCTTTTGAATTTATCGACTTCAAGGAAATTTAATATGCATTTTGACTTTTCCATAAAAATTCAATGTTCGTTTGGTTGAAAATTCTAGATTCTCTCTTTTAAATCTATAGAACTTTGAATTTTTTTTTTATTATAGAAAAAGCACACATCTCATGCGTTCAATACTCAAATTCAAAAAGAAAAATCTGATTGACATAGATTTTATTACAGCAACAAATTAGTCTTATCTGACTCAGTTTCAAAAAGTATTTTATATTTCCTTGTTGAAAAATTTTACAAGCCCGGTCCACTATAGCAGAGATCTCCGGACTTCTGGCACTTAGTTGACTGTTCCATGAATTTTTCTAATAATGTAACCTAGTTTTGAAACTAAGCACATTGAACTTAAAAGAAGATACCGCAAGCAATACTGAAACTGAAACTAATAAAACAAGATGCGTATTCAGCCTTCGATTTAGATTACACCTTGCCCAAACTCTCATAAAACTGGCCCGCGTCAAACATTCTCGAGTGTAAACTAACCGCAATGGGATGATTGATTTTCAACTCTCCACAATTGGATGATTGATTGTCAACTCTCCACAATTGGATGATTGATTGTCAACTCTCCACAATGGGATGTTTGATTGTCAACTCTCCACAATTGGATGATTGATTGTCAACTCTCCATAATGGGATGATTGAGTAGAACGTCTCCACAATGGGATGATTGATTGTCAACTCTCCACAATGAGATGATTGAGTAGAAACTCTCCACAGTGGGATGATTGAGTAGAAACTCTCCACAATGGGATGACTGAGTAGAAACTCTTCACAATGGGATGATTGATTGTCAACTCTCCACAATGGGATGATTGAGTAGAAACTCTCCACAATGGGATGATTGATTGTCAACTCTCCACAATGGGATGATTGATTGTCAACTCTTCACAATGGGATGATTGAGTGTCATCTCTCCACAATGGGTTGATAGAGTGTCAATTCTCAACATGGGATGATTGAGTAAACTATCCATGATAGTACGATTGAAAAGAAACTTTCCATAATGGGATTAATTAGTGGAAACTCTCCATGATGGGATGATTGAGCAGAAACTCTCCATAATGGGATGATTGAGTAGAAATTCTCCACAATGGGATAGTTGAGAGGAAACTCTACAAAATGGGATGATTCAATGGAAACTCTCCACAATGGAATCATTAGGTGTCAACTCTCCAAAATGGGATGATTGAGTGTCAACTCTCCACAATGGGATGATTGAGTGTCAATTCTCCACAAAGGGATAATGAGTGTCAAGTCTCTACAATGGGATGATTGAGTGTTAACTTTCCACAATGGAATAACTCTACACAATGGGATGATTGAGTAGAAACTCTCCATGATGGGATTATTAAATATATACTCTCCATAATAGGATGATTGAGTAGAAACTCTCCACAATGGGATAAATGAGTGTAAACTCTGTACCATGAGACGATTGACTAAACTTTCCACTATGGGATGATTGACAATAAAGTCTCCAACATGCCATGGGATAAACTGAGTGTAAAATCTCCACAACTGGATGATTGAGTATAAACTCTCCACTCATTGCACATTTTGATATACTTATACAAGGCATTGCACCTTTGATTTAAAAACCTCAGAGTTTGGTCTCTTGAAGCCGCTCATACTGACACATTATGAGCTGATCAAATCCGCAAGTCTCACTAATTGATATGCGTGTCGAGAACTTTCTGAGACAAGCAAGCCTCTGTGCGTCTTTGAACTTCTCTCTTTCCATTTTTTGTTGTTCTTATCTACCTCTCCCCCCTCCTCTCTCTCTCTCTCTCCCTCTTTCGCTCTCTCTCTCTCTGTCTATCTCTCTGTCTATCTCTCTCTCGATGTATCTATCTCTATCTATCGATCTATCTATCTATTCTCTATCAATCTTTCTATCTATCTATCTATCTATCTATCAATCTTTCTATCTATCTATCTATCTATCTGTCTCTCTCTATCTATCTATCATCTGTGAAGTTTGGTGGTGATCGGAAGGTACCGAGCCATTTCTTGCTGAGTTTTATAGTACTAGTAGCAGTAGACTTGTATGGGTATGTGTGATATTCACTGGCTTGAGCAGTAAACTTATGTGATTGTCTGGCCTCAACAGTAAATTTTGTATGAGTGTGTGAGATATTGACTGGCTTGAACAGTAGACTTGTGTGAGTATGTGTGATAATTATTGTCGGCCTGAACAGTAGAGTTGTGTGAGTATGTGAGATAGTGACTGGCCTGAACAGTAGAGTTGTGTGAGTATGTGTGATAGTGACTGGCCTGAACAGTAGAGTTGTGTGAGTATGTGTGATAGTGACTGGCCTGAACAGTAGAGTTGTGTGAGTATGTGTGATAGTGACTGGCCTGAACAGTAGAGTTGTGTGAGTATGTGTGATAGTGACTGGCCTGAACAGTAGAGTTGTGCGAGTATGTGTGATAGTGACTGGCCTGAACAGTAGAGTTGTGTGAGAATGTGTGATAGTGACTGGCCTGAACAGTAGAGTTGTGTGAGTATGTGTGATAGTGACTGGCCTGAACAGTAGAGTTGTGTGAGTATGTGTGATAGTGACTGGCCTGAACAGTAGAGTTGTGTGAGTATGTGTGATAGTGCCTGGCCTGAACAGTAGAGTTGTGTGAGTATGTGTGATAGTGACTGGCCTGAACAGTAAAGTTATGTGAGTATGTGTGATAGTGCCTGGCCTGAACAGTAGAGTTGTGTGAGTATGTGTGACAGTGACTGGCCTGAACAGTAGAGTTGTGTGAGTATGTGTGATAGTGACTGGCCTGAACAGTAGAGTTGTGTGAGTATGTGTGACAGTGACTGGCCTGAACAGCAGAGTTGTGTGAGTATGTGTGATAGTGACTGGCCTGAACAGTAGAGTTGAGTATGTGTGACAGTGACTGGCCTGAACAGTAGAGTTGTGTGAGTATGTGTGATAGTGACTGGCCTGAACAGTAGAGTTGTGTGAGTATGTGTGATAGTGACTGGCCTGGACAGTAGAGTTGTGTGAGTATGTGAGATAGTGACTGACCTGAACAGAAGAGTTGTGTGAGTATGTGTGATAGTGACTGGCCTGAACAGTAGAGTTGTGTGAGTATGTGTGATAGTGACTGGCCTGGACAGAAGCAGGCAAGTTGCTCAGCCCGAACCTCAAGTTTCTGTGCTGTCGATCGATAGGCCTGCGTGTCGCCACACAGGACGCTTGCCGTAAGCATTAACAGACGATTGATTTGCGCTCTGAGTCCCATAATGCAGTTCGCGTCTATATTTGAGTAACAGACGTCACGATAACGACTTGTTTCCCCCGAAATCGATAGTGGCGACTTCAGTCGGGGAGGATTCGTACTCCGAGGGAGTCAACACTCTGGAGTACTCTTGGCTATTCTTACAAGAACAGACACAGAATATACTTCACTGGTAGGCAGACACACACGTCTTTTGTGCTTTTATTTTTGTTTTGTCGTGAATTAAAAAAAAAAGAAAACTTATTTCTTCTTTGAAAACTTCTGATGCCGAATGAATTAAGAAATGCTGTTTTATACTAGACCACAGTCCAATCCTCTGTGACTTTCCTTTTTTATGTTTTGTTGTTTTTATTGTCACTGTGGACTTTAAGCTTTAGTTCCGACTAGTGTCACCAATATGTTTTGTTGTTTTTATTGTCACTGTGGACTTTAAGCTTTAGTTCCGACTAGTGTCACCAATAAGTTTAATTGTTTTTTTTGTCATTGTGAGCTTTAAGCTTTAGTTCCGACTAGTGTCACCAATAAGTTTTGTTGTTTTTATTGTCACTGTGGACTTTAAGCTTTAGTTTCTAATGCTAACAATATATTTTGTTGTTAATGTCACTGTGGGCTTTAAGCTTTATCTTCTAGTGTAACCAATAAAAATTTTGTGAGTTACGATCTGTGTCGATCGAAGCCCAATCAACTGGCCATAGTTCAGGACTTTCCCTTTCCAGTCAAAAGGTTTGAAAGTGCCGCTGAGAGCAAGGGTCTCCATCTTTCTCGTTAATACTGACATTTTAACCAGTAACACCTTTTACTCTGTTTGGCATCCATTCTATTTATTTCTCTTCTGATTACTGCTGGCTTGTTGACCAATGAGTATTATATTTTTGTAATTTTTCTTAATGTTGACTTCCGTAATTATATTGACATCAATTTTGACCCATGGTACAGATGTTGTCTGCAGCAATTAAAATTTTCCTAATTTTTAGAACCTTAAGAAGGATAGAATACGTCTTACAATTTTAAAAATACCACCCCCGCCCCTCTCCGCCGCGACATCGCATATCAATACTTTCTGACTTCTGATCCGTGAGATCAACAGCCTCCACTCAAGCTTTAGAAACATAGACAGGAAACATAACTAATTTCTCCACCTTTTATGATAATTTTTTGGTTGTGCGGTATTAAGGTGGTTTGCATTTTCACAATAAATACAATCTGTTGCATCTAAATCTTAAGGAGAAACACGACACGTTTTGCAATACGGTAGTTATGTTTAAATTTTATGGATAAACAAGAGAAGTTTGGAACAACGAATATTTTTTTAAGCGACAGTAAAAGTATTTACTAGTATTACTAAATAATACATTGAAGTATTTATAGTTAAAATATAGCGCTGAAGTCAACAAAACAATATTGGTTAACACACAATCCTTTCAATACTGTAAAGCAAAAACAAACTTTAAAAATAAATGAGTTAGATAATCAAGCATCAGGAAAAAATATCAAAGAATAATTTACATTGTTTCGATGTGTTTAAAAATAATAAAATAATAATTGACACGTTCCGATGATATAAAAATTATAAAGTGACATCAGATCGATAAAGAAAATCTCATATTATAAACCTAATGTTGAAGCTATTTTATACTTGACGTTGAAATTATACCAGCTTATCTTAACAGAATCTTCGGCCAAGATGAGAGATCGATATTCACTATCATGTATCAGCGAACACATGACTGTTCTGTTATAAATGAGCTTTCATTTTGTTTCTCTTAAAGTTTAGTACACTGGAATCACTACCTGTCATCTCATGTTAGATGAAGCCTAGATGAGAACAAAAAGACCTCCAGTACCGTAGACCTATTTTAAAAAATTAAAACCACAGCTAACTACACAGGGAATTTTCCTGATGTTGAAGACATCTTGGTAAACCCAAAACGTTGTATTTGGTTGTGGATGTAACAGACTGGGTTAGTTCAAATCCCGAGCTAGCTTTCTCCAGAACAGATTCATAGCTCTCTCCTCTACTCTGCTTTCTTCCGGTGGGTAAAAGAAAATCTGTGAGTTTTGGATATGAAACAGCAAGTTGGCTCCGAGATGAGCCGAGCTGACTGGGCGCCACACCAGAAAGTTCAGGGCTGGTCTTCCGGAGCTGTGCGCTTCCTGGGCCGCCAAATTGACGGTGGCCTGACACCACTTGCATGCCAGCATGTCTGGGCTGAGCACCACCAAGGTTCTCCGACAAGCCTGCACTGCCTCTACGATATCTCGAAACATGCATCCCCCAACACTGGAGTCTCTTTCAGAGATACGAGCTCGGAAGCCCAAATTGCTGAGGGCATCGTTCAAAGTTTCTTCGGCAAAGTCCTCATCCTCCTTGCAGTATGCG
>JAWDGP010008031.1:77500-150000 GCA_033675545.1 Elysia crispata | reverse complement strand
GAGAGAGAGAGAGAGAGAGAGAGAGAGAGAGAGAGAGAGAGAGAGAGAGAGAGAGAGAGAGAGAGAGAGAGATTGGGAGAAAGAGAAAGAAAAAGAGAGAACGAGAGAGAGAGAAGAAGAGAGAGAAAGAGGAAACGTAATGAAAGAGAGAGATATTGAGAGAGAGAACGAAAAAGAGAGAACGAGAGAGAGAGAGAGAGAGAGAGAGAGAGAAAACATAATGAAAGAGAGAGATATTGAGAGAGAGAAAGAAAGAGAAAGAGGAAACATAATGAGAGAGAGAGAGAGAGAGAGAGAGAGAGAGAGAGAGAGAGAGAGAGAGAGAGAGAGAGAGAGAGAGAGAGAGAGAGAGAGAGAGAGAGAGAGAGAGAGAGAGAGAGAGAAAGGGAAAGACAGCGTAGGATACTGAAATGAGAGAAGAAATAAATCGGAGAACTAGCTGAGAGCTCAAAAATAATTTTAAAAATGTTGGCTGAAATAATAAAAACTTAAGGATAGCGGAGAGCGTTTCCACGGATGAAATGTGAAATTCCAGTTGTAATATTTTGAGTTATATTCTTGAAATTTTTATTAAACAGAATTTTCTATTTATATCTCACAACCATAATATTTTGATTTATTCCTTGAGCATGTAGCACATGAACACATAATGTGCTGAGTGAGGGTTAATATTTACGTTGTATCATTTGAAAACTTCCATGAAACAACTGCCTTTCGTTGAAATTTATACGTATAAAAAAAGATTAAAAAAAAAAAAAAACAATCAATAAATGCTCCAAAATTCCCAGCTAATAAAGTTTCCCCCAAAAATTCCGGTAACAAGCTTAATCTCTAGTTAATAACGCTGACTGTGGAAGTAGAGCAAAATTGCGAAACTGCAGGCGGCATACTTCATTGAACAAAAAAACCAAAACAAAACAAAACAAAAACCCCCCAACAAAACATGTATGATTCAAACAACAGAGAGGCACAGTCAACTCCACTGCTGCAGCCTACGGAATTATTAAAATTCTGCATATATGTGTGTGTGTGTGTGTGTCTGTGTGTGTGTGTGTGTGTGTGTGTGTGTGTGTGTGTGTGTGTGTGTGTGTGTGTGTGTGTGTGTGTGTCTGTGTGTGTGTGTGTGTGTGTGTGTGTGTGTGTGTGTGTGTGTGTGTGTGTGTGTGTGTGTGTGTGTGTGTGTGTGTGTGTGTGTGTGTGTGTGTGTGTGTGTGTGTGTGTGTGTGTGTGTGTGTGTGTGTGTGTGTGTGTGTGTCTGTGTGTGTGTGTGTGTGTGTGTGTGTGTGTGTGTGTGTGTGTGTGTCTGTGTGTGTGTGTGTCTGTGTGTGTGTGTGTCTGTGTGTGTGTGTGTGTGTGTGTGTGTGTGTGTGTGTGTGTGTGTGTGTGTGTGTGTGTGTGTGTGTCTGTGTGTGTGTGTGTGTGTGTGTGTGTGTGTGTCTGTGTGTGTGTGTGTGTGTGTGTGTGTGTGTGTGTGTGTGTGTGTGTGTGTGTGTGTGTGTGTGTGTCTGTGTGTGTGTGTCTGTGTGTGTGTGTGTCTGTGTGCATGTGTGTTTAATAAAGGGTTTTTTTTTGTTTTTTTTTTTTGGGGGGGGGGGGGATGTAGTTCAAGATAGCTTAGAGAAGACTTTATCTTCTAAGGACCTTAATGTGTGTCAGGTGGAAATATACTTGAGAAAAGAGAGAAAAAACTTGGAGGCGTGCAGAGAAGATAAAGGAGAGAGAGAGAGAGAGAGAGAGAGAGAGAGAGAGAGAGAGAGAGAGAGAGAGAGAGAGAGAGAGAGAGAGAGAGAGAGAGAGAGAGAGAGAGAGAGAGAGATGAAGTGCTAGGGGGCTATAGATCTAATGTTTTCGGAGTCAGAAATGGTAAAATAAAATCCACACCATGGACGCAGTTCTATGCTGTTTTATAGTGCGAACAAATCTAAGATAACGCGTCGACTAAACGCTTTCGACACTTAAAAAAAAAAAAAGAAAAAAAAGAAAAGAAAACAACAACAAAACAATGAATTACAGCCAAATGGCGATGAGCACAAGAAAACGTGTACTTCGCGCTCTGTTTGCCCTTACGGTCTTGAAGTAAGGACTAAAAAAATCAACTCAGAAGAAGAAAAAAATACCCAAAGTAATAGGATTTTACCATATCAACCGTAATACACTTTTTTCGGAGGACTAAAAAATAAATGATCAATAAATAACATGTTCAACAATATACACCGCTGCGTTATGCATGCAGTTAGTTATCAGACAGAACAAATGTTGCTCTAGATTTGATGCGTGGTGATGTGGTTTCTTTTGGTTACTTGCCAAGTCTTTGGGGAGGGGGTCCGGGGGTGGGGGGTGGGGGGGGGAGTAAGAACGAAGTAGGAAAAAAAACTGAGAAATTTGCGGGGGGGGGGGGGGACTGTTTTAAGTCTGCTGGTTGTTTCCATTGTCTGTGTGGGAGCAGCGTTTGTTGTGTCACCTGTCTACTCAGGGTTTATTAGATCTGCTAAATCTTCTATGTCCAGTAATGGCCCTCTCAGAACTGCACGGCTTCGAGTGAAATTGTTAAGACAATCATACTGCTCGAATTTTATTATATTTGTGTTTTGTGAGGCAGGGCGGGAATTAAGAAAAAAGACAATAGCAAAAGAAAAAACAAAAAAAAAAAATATTTAGTATTTTGTACCTCTTTAGCCCCCGACCAGGTATGCTAACTTTTATGTTTGCCAGTACAAACTTTTATGTCCATCGTTGACCCTAGCTGCTTTGCATGATTATGACGGTGGCCTAGAGGTAGCCCTCTTGCCGTAAGACTGGCAGTAGCTGGGGCGGGAGATGCGCGGGGCCGGTGCGGGGGATCTTCATGTTTCTCTTTCATCTTGACTTTTGCTGGCGGACGAGTGAGAAGTTGAGAATTTCAGAAGATGTAATCTATTGATATAGTGGGACGGCTATATCAAGCCGTGATTCATTACACTTCAGGAGTGATCGACCCAGCCTATCGCAGTTCACTGGCTTGGGCCGCCCACATGCAGCACACGGGGCACGCTTGTTCCAACTCTAAATTATGCTCGAATTAATTCATCCATGTGGATAATAGGGAATAATTAGCTGGATACACATGCTTGAGCCAGCCTCGGCTTTTGTTAATTATCTGTTAGTTAGCAAGGGAGGAGTCCCGCTACACGCTTAGTCATGTGTCACAACCAGCCAGACAACAGTCCGTCACAATGAGATACTATTTATTCTGGAATTAAGATAGATCGTGTCAACAGGGACATATATTCGGATAATTGTAGCTGGGTATTATTTTGTTAACAATTAATAAGAGAGAGAGAGAGAGAGAGAGAGAGAGAGAGAGAGAGAGAGAGAGAGAGAGAGAGAGAGAGAGAGTTAGGGAGAGAGAGACAAAAGATAGACAGAAATATTTAAAATAGATAGAGTGAGATGGAGAGAGAGAGAAAGAGAGAGAGTCAGAGAGAGAAACAGAAAGGGATGGAGCTAGAAACACACTCAGAGTCAAAAACATAAAGAGAGAGAGAGAGAGAGAGAGAGAGAGAGAGAGAGAGAGAGAGAGAGAGAGTCAGAGAGATAAACAGAAAGGGATAGAGCTAGAAACACACTCAGAGTCAAAAACATAAAGAGAGAGAGAGAGAGAGAGAGAGAGAGAGAGAGAGAGAGAGAGAGAGAGAGAGAGAGAGAGAGAGAGAGAGAGAGAGAATGAGATTTTTTTAGGGGGGGGGGGGGGAGGAAGAGACAGACCTATGACCCTCCTAGCAATTTTCTTCTAACTGTTATTCTAACCATAGGGACACCAGCCAATGGGCAGACCGTGTAGCTTTGGGTGAGATCCATTTCCACACCAGATCTGCCGATATCTCCTGTTGTATTATTTACCAACGGTCAGCAACCTGTTCAGTATTTTATCTCGATTTTGCTCCAGTTTTTTTGGCTATTAATATTTACCAACCCTCTGCTCCGGTCTAGTCGACAGATAAAAGTTAAAACAACGGTCGAATAGCAGTTTGCTATCGTCTTAGTTTTCTGTTATTCCTTTTTTTTTTTTTTTTTTTTTCAATTTTACCAAATGGGATTGGATTGCGCAGTTTTTTTACTCGAGAAATTTCAATAGGGATAGTGCTTCCCCTACCGCCTCAAAACCTCAATAAATTTTTGGAGGTGCATTCTATTTATTACTATAGATATTTGAATAGGAATAGTGCTCCCCCTCCGCGCATTCTATTTATTACTATAGGTATTTAAATAGGAATAGTGCTCCCCCCCGCGCATTCTATTTATTACTATAGGTATTTGAATAGGAATAGTGCTCCCCCCCGCGCATTCTATTTATTACTATAGGTATTTAAATAGGAATAGTGCTCCCCCTCCCGCGCATTCTATTTATTACTATAGGTATTTGAATAGGAATAGTGCTCTCCCCTAAACAAAATTAGATATAGCCCCAAATGCTTTGTATTATAATAATTAACATTTTTTGCTCTGTTCAGACTAGATCGCTATCTATTTAATGGCTGTAGAGCAAGATTTCAATGTAGTTCTATGAAGTTCGCACTACAAGACAGATAGATCATTCTGAACTCTCCCAGGATATTTTCAGATTCTTTTCAAAGTTTATTATAAAGACATGAAATTCCGCCCAAAATGTCAATATGCTGCGCCATGAGGGAATTTGGTTGATTATGTTAACAAGATATTCAAGATTTAAGAAGATCAATGAATAGTCTGGATTTTTACCTAATTATCTGACTATTCTTTTTATTCAGATATGATTCATGCGGCCTAAGAATAGATCGACATAACGGCCTCCAGAAGACACAACAACGTCAGAGCTGTGTGAAAGACACTCTTGGTTATTTCCCATAGGCTATTTATACCCAGTTATGCCCCGGACCCTCGAGACGCTCTACCCGAGACTGAAGAGTTATACGCTCATGTCAGAGTAAAATGTCACCCATACAGCAAGGCTGGTCCGCTTCTCAAAAGCCCCAAGACGTATAAAAAAAAAAAGGAAAAAAGAAAACCGTTTTACTTCCAGGGTGGAAAAACAGAGAAAGCTGGTGTGTCAGGGAGTGTTATTTGTGGGTCCTAATAAACTGACAACTTTAGAGCTTCTTGTGAGGAAGTTAATGTCAGCAAAATAAGGCAGGTAACGTTTCTCAGGAGCCCCGGTGACAATAGCATTCTAGTTCAGGTCTCATTTCTTTAGCTCATGTTTCCCTTGTTCTCTCGCTGTTTTACCTGATTGCAAGCGTCACAGGGATACTTGATAAATCTAAACTCTGACGTTGTAAACACTGTTATTTTGTCATTAAAGATTGTAAATAAACTTAAGGAAAGCACAAGAAAACAAGACTTTTCAGCTCTAATGCAGAGTCTGGCTGAGGAAGTGTTTTATTGCATTTGAAAGAATCTCGTCTCTCAAGTCAGTTCCATCACTCGCCTGGCGTCCTTGGTTGCTCCACCCTTATCTGAGTCTCTGGTTTCCTTTCCTTCCTTTTCCCAAAGCTTTGGACTCTCGAAATGTTACATCAAGCCATCAAAACAAAGGATGATTGGAATCCACAAGTCACGCTCTCCCAGCGCCGTTATAACTGGGTAGTTTTTCACATATGGGTCCTGAATGTATACAATTATGTATGTACATTTGCATGTTTTAGCATATTTCATTGCTTTAGTCGGCAAATAGAGATCTTTTTTCACCTTGTTGATATTTGAAATGATGTCTGTTCTGCTCTCTGTGCGGATGGCAGTTGTAGTTTAAATAAACTCTCGCCTTCCAAGGACTGCCCAGGGTCTCTCCAGGGGTCATTGCGGTGGACGTAGAGTGTTGTCCCCTGAGTTTCTTCCCTTCAGTTCCTGTTAGCGCAGGGGAAGACAACTGGTGCAATAACCCGGCAGCTGCGAGTACCCACTGGAGATAAAAGCACGGCATGGACTGTACGCTAGGTGTGTTGCCCATCAATATAATGTCTCGGTTTGAACTGGTGCGTTTATAAAAGCTTAAGTGGCCAGCTATTATAAGCTGAACAAAAGGGAGAGGTTTTTTTTTATTCCTGCTGTAATGCCGTAGGTGTTATCTCACCCTCTTCACCCATGTTCACAACAATAACAAAGCTTGCAAAAGTACTATCAATAACTTTATGAACATCAATGCCAACTACCACATGATCATAAAAGCAGCGTTAAGCATCCAAGAAAGGCACTTAGCAGTGGACCCTCCCAAAGCTCTCCAGTGAGGCAAACTCCCTCTGTCCACCACTCACCCCCTACACACACACACACGCATCTGCTCACCCTTCCTCTTATATATACACACATACCAAGCTAATGGTTACATTGCTCACCCCATGCTTGCTCAACCCAATCCTAACTCGATTCCGCTCAGAGAGAGAGAGAGAGAGAGAGAGAGAGAGAGAGAGAGAGAGAGAGAGAGAGAGAGAGAGAGAGAGAGAGAGAGAGAGAGAGAGAGAGAGAGAGAGAGAGAGAGAGAGAGAGAGAGAGAGAGAGAGAGAGAGAAATCAATTCTCTGATATCGATCAACAATGTTGCGCTCACGGACCACGGCTCCCCCTCTTTTTTTCCTCTCTCTCCCACCCACTTGTCACCGCTGGCTCCGCTCCCTCCTCGTCCCAAGATCTGGCGCTGCTTCAGATCTCGGCAACTGCTGTTGTTGTCAGTGTCGGTCCTAGCGGTGAGCAAGTCGACGGCGCCAGTATGTGAGAGTTCTATGTTAGAGACATTTCTGAGAGAAGCAGGGTCTATGTTTCCTGGTTTATTACTTGGTTTAACGTGCTTTTTGAGACCAGTGACGACAATTCTTGGACAGAGAGCAATATTTCAGTGTCGGTGAGTTTTTTTAGACACAGATCTCGATCTAGACCTTGGTAAGAAGTCCTGATTAGAAACACTCGCAGGTTTATACAGTCCAAGCGCGCCACACTAATATCAAACTATCTATAAAAAGCGTTTCAATTAACGCAAAGGGTTGTAAAACTTAGATTTTATCACCATGTGCTTGAAAAGATATTTAATTGGCTGCTACAAGGATATGCTATATTATTCGAGTTCTACACATCTATTCTTCTCCAATTTCCTACAGTGGTTTATATGGTACAGACGCTTTTCTGTGAAGTGTTGACCAGAAGGGAAAAAAAGGTTAAACATTTATACAGAATGTAAAGGATAAATCCAACTTCTACTCCACCCTAACCATAACTTTGGACTCGCAGTTCTTTACCCGGGGGGGAAAAAGAGAATGAACGAAACTGGAACTGTCTAAATTTCCAGGCTTTGTTGGAAAAAAATAAGAACAAGACGCTGAGCAGGAGAATTAGACATAATTTGAGCTGACTTTGCTCCAGTGGCGACACAGAACAGACGGTGAGGAGTTGGAGGCGCTGCTGGCTGTATTGCTGTGGTCAAGTCGAGAGCAGCCCTGTCGAATTGTGTCCTAGATCTCTATCACATCTACCTCGGGTTGGAGGTCCACAGAGAATAACCGAATCAGTCAAGTCTCCAAGTGACCAATTAGTAGGCGATCCCCTTCCTGGTATTACCCATTCTCCTCGGTCGTTGACTTTATTGGTAGACAAAAGACGAGCACACTAAGTACAACGGGCAGCTGTAACAGTTTTTGCATTTCTCCTTAGCTAGACCCGCTTTCTCTTCTCTTCTCAACCTCTTCTTCTTCTTCTTCTTCTTCTTCTTCTTCTTCTTCTTCTTCTTCTTCTTCTTCTTCTTCTACTACTACTACTACTACTACTACTACTACTACTACTACTACTACTACTACTACTACTACTACTACTACTACTACTGCTGCTGCTGCTGCTACTACTACTAGTAATGCTGCTACTAATACTACTACTACTACTACTACTACTACTACTACTACTACTACTAGTAATGCTGCTACTACTACTACTACTACTACTACTACTACTACTACTACTACTACTACTACTACTACTGCTGCTGCTGCTACTACTACTAGTAATGCTGCTACTACTACTACTACTACTACTACTACTACTACTACTACTACTACTACTACTACTACTACTACTACTACTACTACTACTACTACTACTTGTGCTGCTGCTGCTGCTCCCCCTGTTACCTTTACTAATTTAACTACTACCAAACTGTTACTGCTTCTATCGGTGCTGCTCTTACTGTTACTTCTACTTTTCCTGTTTTACTCCAACATCATGCAGAATTATATGATTTTTTAAAACCAGCATTGCATAACCTCTTGAGCTCCTGTCATTATACTTTCAACAGTATTAATTTTATCTTATCTCAATAACCTTGCTGCGTTGCTAAGAAAACGTTTTTTTCATCAACAATAATTATAAACTTATAGTTAGAAATCGTTTTATTGCTCGAATAACTGTTTGAAACGAATTAGAGTAAAGTTATTGTGGAACAAATCCAGTTTGAAAAGATAAATATTGAAAGCAAGTCTGACTGAAGCTAAACCCACAATAGAGTAAGTAGAGAGAGACGAGATACGCCATTAAACCATTGTGTTGGTCCACTGGAGCGTGGCGTCTGGCGTAAGAGGCAAACCAGAGAGTAAACCCCACCTATCTTTTAGTCTTTCTTTGTCTTTATCTGTTTCCTTCTCTCACTGTCTATCTAATTATCTGTCTATTTGTCTATCTATCAATCTATCATTTCATCTCTCTATCTGTCTATCAATCTATCATTTTATCTATCCATCATTCTGTATATCTACCTATCATTTTATCTATCTATTTGTCTATCAATCAATCATTTTATCTATCTATCGGTCTGTCTATCTATATCTATTTCCCTGTCTATCATCTTTCTGTCAGTCTATTATCTGTTTGTCTACCTGTCTATATGTCGATATACCTTTCTTTCTTCTATCAATCTTTCCATCTATCCATCTATCTTTTTTTTCAATGTTTTGAGGCGCGTTTGAAAGGTTCTTAAATCTAGCTAAATCTTGGTTCGTCTTTGCTTTTGCAAGCAAAAAGCAATCCTTTAAGCTGATCTATTCGTAACGTAAGCCTTTTCTCAAGTTACTTAGATGGAAATGCGGAGCCTTGTTAAACATCATTCTCTGAACTATTTTACTTCCACTGACGGTTGACTTAATGTTTCTATGGGCTTTAAAACATTCTTTTTCTTTTATTCATATTTAGTAATTCTAGTTTAAGTTGGAACCTTTTATCAAAACTCCCATACATATGGACTCGAAGCTAGAATTGTTTAGTTGTTGTCTTTGTTGCGATTGAACTGACTCATATCGAAGCTAAAATACTTTATGCCGATACTGGAATCTATAAATCGAAGTTAAAGCTGTTATAATTGATGACTCCCCTGTGTAAGACAATTACGGCTCCGTCATTTCCTTTCCCCTACTTCTCTCTCTCTCTCTCTCTCTCTCTCTCTCTCTCTCTCTCTCTCTCTCTCTCTCTCTTCCTTTAGGCCACTCTAAATGAGAATCATAGTCCAACACAAAAAAAATGAAAAAAAAAATGGACAAACTACCAATATTTTTTCACACACAGTCACAATCTGTGAAACGTCTAAGATGGTGATAAATCTATTGCTTTATATTTATATCATATCAACGTCACGAATTTTCTCCGTTTCAATAAACGTACAGGATCTTCTGATTTTACACTTGAAATTTTGTTTAATTTGCATAAGAAAATCTAGGTGGATTCTTTAACCATGCCCTTTATAATTTCTTACCACTCACTTTGAAAATCTTTCAACTAGAAAACACAGGCTTGATGATAGCTCACACAGCGTCTTCTGCTTCCTTCTCCTTTGATATGCGCAGTGAGGTAAAGAAAAGATCGTTACACCTTAGCCAATCGCATTACTTCTTTACTTCGGCTTCAAAATCCTGTACAAACTCTGCTTCCTCAACTTTTCTCTTGCTCATAAATCCTACCTTTACCGTAGAAAAAAAAACCTGAAAAAGGTAGTAGTAGTAGTAGTAGTAGTAGTAGTAGTAGTAGTAGTAGTAGTAGTAGTAGCAGTAGCAGTAGCAGTAGTAGCAGTAGCAGTAGCAGTAGTAGTAGTAGTAGTAGTAGTAGTAGTAGTAGTAGTAGTAGTAGTAGTAGTAGTAGTAGTAGCAGTTATTGTAATGGGTACAGGAGGAACAGCAGCAGAACAATAAGAACGATTTATAACAGTGGTTCCAGGACTTCAGATTTTCGACAGCAGAGTTTTCTCGTAAGACAAACTATCATAAGTCAGGCACAGGTTAGGGGAAGTGTATATCTCCCAATTAAAAAAAAAAACAAAAACGTTTTTTTAACTAAGTATTTCGACAAGTTTATGTGGTAATCCAGTTCAGTCTTGAGATGGACAATCCACGGCTCCCAGGTTTGACCGTTTCTCTGTTCTCTCCCCTCCCTGGCCATGTCCTAGTTCTGTGCGATCGATGATGAAGCTCAGGAAGATCAATAGCACTTCATATTTTCCGGAGATCGGTATGACTCTCTCTCTCTCTCTCTCTCTTTCTCTCTCTCTCTCTCTCTCTCTCTCTGTCCTTCTCTCTCTCTCTCTCTCTCTCTCTCTCTCTCTCACTGCCTGTCTCTCTCACTGTCTGCCTGTCTGTCTCTCTCTGTCCTTCTCTCTCTCTCTCACTGTCTGCCTCTCTTTCTCTCTCTGTCCTTCTCTCTCTCACTGTCTGTCTGTCTGTCTGTCTCCCTCTCTCTCTCTCTTTCTCTCTGTCCCTCTATGTCTCTGTCTCTGTCTCTCCCTCTCTCTTTCTTCCACTATTTGTTTCTTTTTTTTTTTTTCTTTTTCTCTCTCCTATCTCCAATAACAATTTCATTTCTTCCTTCTCTCTCTTTCTGTCTCCCTATATCTCTCATCTCTTTCTCCCTTTATCTTTCAGTCTGTTTCTTTTTACTTAATCTTTCCTTAATTTTTCTATTTTGATCGTCTCTCATGTATTTCTTTTCCTTCGTCTTCTGTCCTCCGACCTCTTGGTTTGCGGTTTGCCGTATCGTTCACCTCCTTGGTCTATGAGAGCTAGGTTTGCCGTATCGTTCACCTCCTTGGTCTATGAGAGCTAGGTTTGCCGTATCGGACACCTCCTTGGTCTATGAGAGCTAGGTTTGCCGTATCGTTCACCTCCTTGGTCTATGAGAGCTAGGTTTGCCGTATCGTTCACCTCCTTGGTCTATGAGTTCTTGGTTTGCCGTATCGTTCACCTCCTTGGTCTATGAGAGCTAGGTTTGCCGTATCGTTCACCTCCTTGGTCTATGAGAGCTAGGTTTGCCGTATCGTTCACCTCCTTGGTCTATGAGAGCTAGGTTTGCCGTATCGTTCACCTCCTTGGTCTATGAGAGCTAGGTTTGCCGTATCGTTCACCTCCTTGGTCTATGAGAGCTAGGTTTGCCGTATCGTTCATCTCCTTGGTCTATGAGAGCTAGGTGTGCCGTATCGTTCACCTCCTTGGTCTATGAGAGCTAGGTTTGCCGTATCGTTCACCTCCTTGGTCTATGAGAGCTAGGTTTGCCGTATCGTTCACCTCCTTGGTCTATGAGAGCTAGGTTTGCCGTATAGTTCACCTCCTTGGTCTATGAGAGCTAGGTTTGCCGTATCGTTCACCTCCTTGGTCTATGAGAGCTAGGTTTGCCGTATCGTTCACCTCCTTGGTCTATGAGAGCTAGGTTTGCCGTATCGGACACCTCCTTGGTCTATGAGAGCTAGGTTTGCCGTATCGTTCACCTCCTTGGTCTATGAGAGCTAGGTTTGCCGTATCGGACACCTCCTTGGTCTATGAGAGCTAGGTTTGCCGTATCGGACACCTCCTTGGTCTATGAGAGCTAGGTTTGCCGTATCGGACACCTCCTTGGTCTATGAGAGCTAGGTTTGCCGTATCGGACACCTCCTTGGTCTATGAGAGCTAGGTTTGCCGTATCGTTCACCTCCTTGGTCTATGAGAGCTAGGTTTGCCGTATCGTTCACCTCCTTGGTCTATGAGAGCTAGGTTTGCCGTATCGTTCACCTCCTTGGTCTATGAGAGCTAGGTTTGCCGTATCGTTCACCTCCTTGGTCTATGAGAGCTAGGTTTGCCGTATCGTTCACCTCCTTGGTCTATGAGAGCTAGGTTTGCCGTATCGTTCACCTCCTTGGTCTATGAGAGCTAGGTTTGCCGTATCGTTCACCTCCTTGGTCTATGAGAGCTAGGTTTGCCGTATCGTTCACCTCCTTGGTCTATGAGAGCTAGGTTTGCCGTATCGTTCACCTCCTTGGTCTATGAGAGCTAGGTTTGCCGTATCGTTCACCTCCTTGGTCTATGAGAGCTAGGTTTGCCGTATCGGACACCTCCTTGGTCTATGAGAGCTAGGTGTGCCGTATCGGACACCTCCTTGGTCTATGAGAGCTAGGTTTGCCGTATCGTTCACCTCCTTGGTCTATGAGAGCTAGGTTTGCCGTATCGGACACCTCCTTGGTCTATGAGAGCTAGGTTTGCCGTATCGGACACCTCCTTGGTCTATGAGAGCTAGGTTTGCCGTATCGTTCACCTCCTTGGTCTATGAGAGCTAGGTTTGCCGTATCGTTCACCTCCTTGGTCTATGAGAGCTAGGTTTGCCGTATCGTTCACCTCCTTGGTCTATGAGAGCTAGGTTTGCCGTATCGGACACCTCCTTGGTCTATGAGAGCTAGGTTTGCCGTATCGGACACCTCCTTGGTCTATGAGAGCTAGGTTTGCCGTATCGGACACCTCCTTGGTCTATGAGAGCTAGGTTTGCCGTATCGGACACCTCCTTGGTCTATGAGAGCTAGGTTTGCCGTATCGGACACCTCCTTGGTCTATGAGAGCTAGGTTTGCCGTATCGTTCACCTCCTTGGTCTATGAGAGCTAGGTTTGCCGTATCGGACACCTCCTTGGTCTATGAGAGCTAGGTTTGCCGTATCGGACACCTCCTTGGTCTATGAGAGCTAGGTTTGCCGTATCGGACACCTCCTTGGTCTATGAGAGCTAGGTTTGCCGTATCGTTCACCTCCTTGGTCTATGAGAGCTAGGTTTGCCGTATCGTTCACCTCCTTGGTCTATGAGAGCTAGGTTTGCCGTATCGGACACCTCCTTGGTCTATGAGAGCTAGGTTTGCCGTATCGGACACCTCCTTGGTCTATGAGAGCTAGGTTTGCCGTATCGTTCACCTCCTTGGTCTATGAGAGCTAGGTTTGCCGTATCGGACACCTCCTTGGTCTATGAGAGCTAGGAGAGATGTCACGTTTGAGGAAAGTGATGGGGTTCAGGATACATCTCCCGGAGACTGAGGTACAAAAATCATTACTAAGAGCTTTACCAAGAGAATCCTCGAGGAGATACCTTCTCCGGCCAAACTTCGTATTCTCTAGTGGTTAGTAACTGCCGGTGTCGTCTATCATTTGTCTCTGGTGTCCCATACACTGGGTAGACGCGGGTTATGCAGTCTGCTTTAGAGGCGTCATATTGTTTCATATGAGATATGGAACCTGTTCAACATCCTCGAAAAGATATTCTTCCTGGCGCTCTTTAACAACCAGACTGTCTCAACTGAGACATGGAACCTACAATAAAATTAATAATAATAATAATAATAATAATAATAATAATAATAATAATAATAATAATAATAATAATAATAATAATAATAAATATTGTATACTATTATATCATTATCAATATCAATAATACCTTTACCATCTCTATTTAAGAATTTTATACTGGTATTCACCCTTTTATTGATTCACCTTTTTTTTTTATCAATCGAGATATATAAACCGTTATCTGCCAGAAGAAGACCCCACGTATTGAACAAATCAGGTAGACAAAAGAGAGAAAAATTTCCCAGAACTGACCAGCATGGTAAAAACAATAACCCGGCCAGAGGCCGAAGAGGTGTGTGATCATACAGAAAGAGGGGGAAACCTTGCCAAGGCAATTTACGAACTAGACTGCCATTCAATCATTAAGTCAGGTATTTTCAATAGCTTTTGACTGCTCATATTTTTTGATATGTTCGAAAAAAATTACTCATGACTATTTCAGCGACCTAAATATCTGCATCTGTTTAAGAACGACTTGGTTCACAGTATTATTTTTGTAGTTTTTCCGCTCAGAACTTAGGAGACGAAGAATGGTTGCGTTACAAGGCGAGCAGTGGTTAGGGTAATAATGGGTGAATAACCCAACGCCTTGGATTCTACATCTAGCTCTACCGGACACCTCCGTGACTTAAGCGTTCTGTGAGAGGGGTATCCAGAGTTACGAATATAATATATACCTAGTACCTGAGACCCAGCCTACCATCTGCTATCCCACCTCATTTACTGTGGTTCAGAAGGGACCTTACACACACACACACACTGTGGCAGCAATACAATATGTCCTTAGTTATGTCACAGATCTAATTCGACTGGGCGCTATACAGTCACAACAGGGTGAAAATAATGATGACATTGTCCAATATCTGAGTCCTGAGCAAAATACTTACCAAATAATTACACATAACAGAAACAACAACAAGAACAGCAGCAACAACAACAACAACAACAACATCATCATCATCATCATGTACATCGATAGCCACATCATAAAGCAAAAGAGATCGGAAGTAAAGCGAAGTGGTCACGCCAAACAATTTGAGCGTGTAGCTCAATGTTTCCTGTAACTACAACAACAACAACAACAACAACAACAACAACAACAACAACAACATCATCATCATCATGTACATCGATAGCCACATCATAAAGCAAAAGAGATCGGAAGTAAAGCGAAGTGGTCACGCCAAACAATTTGAGCGTGTAGCTCAATGTTTCCTGTAACTACAACAACAACAACAACAACAACAACAACACCATCATCATCATCATCATCATCATCATCATCATGTACATCGATAGCCACATCATAAAGCAAAAGAGATCGGAAGTAAAGCGAAGTGGTCACGCCAAACAATTTGAGCGTGTAGCTGAATGTTTCCTGTAACTACAACAGCAATGTTTACTTCCTGCTGGGGCCACAGAGGCGCCCGCGGCAGGCTAATTATATTAGTCATGTTTTCATTCCCTTGAAAATTTGACCTGCAAGAGTGTGTGAAGAGAGGAATTTAGGACGAAAAAAATGTGTCTAATCGCTTCACCAGCTTGCGATGTTTACAGATTTTACACTAATTACATCAGTTAATGTTTATAAATGGCATTTAGAAATTTTTACCTTTCGTTTCATGTCCAAAGATTGCTGAATTCAATCCATAACATTCTATACTACAACAAGATTAGTCAGTCAATTTTGAAAAACCATACTCTATTTTGAGATACTTTTTTAAACGCTGATTACTATCGTATTAATAAAATATACGAATTTTATTAAGACAGTGCGCTTTCTGCTAGAAACTGTTTGAAAGGCTCTTTAAACAGATTAGTTGAGTACAGAGCTAGCTATTTCCTAGTGTCACTCCAAAACTAGGCCCTCATACTCGTACTGCAGGCGAGTTGTCTTTTCTTATGAATGTTTTTTTTATCGCCATTTTTGTATGAGTTGTATGTACTTTTATTGCTGTTTAAAGATAATTCTTAAAACTCTAATTCATCTTCTAACGGCCTTTGTGTAGTCGTAATGTGTGGAGCCACATTCTGATCGCAATGATAAGCACGTGAGTAGTAATGAGGATTCAGGTTACAGAAATTCTCTTCAGTCTTATTTATTATTAGGGAAAAAATCCTGTTCTTTCGCATCCGGTAGAATCTCATGCTCACATGTTGCATTCAAGAAGCAAACCAGCTGCGGTCATCATAGGAGCTGTAGGCTGGTCGGTGTAAATAATACAATAATACACTAATGTGGATGGACTATAGCTGCTATCGGTGGATCTTCATACCAGAACACAGTAGCAGTGGGTGCCTGGCCAAGTTTGAACCAGGCTGAACAATGTAAATAATTCACTAATGTGGATGGGCTATAGCCGCTATCGGTGGACCTTAACACCAGAGCTCAGGAGCACTGGGTGCCTGGTTGGCCCGGACCAGGCTGTACAGTGTAAATAATAGGGCCTACACTAATGTGGATGGACTATAGCCGCTATCGGTGGACCTTAACACCAGAGCTCAGGGGCACTGGGTGCCTGGTTGGCCCGGACCAGGCTGTACAGTGTAAATAATAGGGCCTACACTAATGTGGATGGGCTATAGCCGCTATCGGTGGACCTTAACACCAGAGCTCAGGAGCACTGGGTGCCTGTTTGGCCCGGACCAGGCTGTACAGTGTAAAAAATAGGGCCTACACTAATGTGGATGGACTATAGCCGCTATCGGTGGACCTTAACACCAGAGCTCAGGAGCACTGGGTGCCTGTTTGGCCCGGACCAGGCTGTACAGTGTAAAAAATAGGGCCTACACTAATGTGGATGGGCTATAGCCACTATCGGTGGACCTTAACACCAGAGCTCAGGGGCCCGGACTAGGCGCGCCTCGTCCTAGTATGTAGGGTGGAGGAGATTCTAGGGCCGAGTCCTCATGCCAAGAGCTGTTGAACTTGTCCTGGTATGACTTTATCTCCCTCTTCCCTCCCCTCGCCCCTCCCTCTTCCTTATCGACAACACACACACACACACACACACTTTATTAAGATCTCCTGTTCTACCCGTTTGATCAATGCATCTCTTCCCCTTTTCCTATTTCTTTATCAATTTCGTTGAACCTCTCTCTCTCTCACGCTCTCTCTCTCTCTCTCTCTCTCTCTCTCTCTCTCTCTCTCTCTCTCTCTCTCTCTGTGTGACTCTCTTTTTGTGCGTGAATATTGTGACGAAAACGAGAAAGGTAGGAAAACAGAAAGATAAGAAATAGAAAGAAAATTAGTTAAATAGAAAATTAGAGATACAGAGGGATGTAGAGAGAAGATAGATAAAGATGGATTGAGAGAGAATTAGATAGAGAGAGAGAGAGAGAGAGAGAGAGAGAGAGAGAGAGAGAGAGAGAGAGAGAGAGAGAGAGAGAGAGAGAGAGAGAGAGAGAGAGAGAGAGAGAGAGATCCCTCACAGCCTGGCCCTTGGCGTCCCTCCTCCCCCCTGTGCTTGCGACACTCACCAAACAGTACCAATGGGGCGGACCTAACAACCTCCCCTGTTCCACTTACAGTAGGTTGTGTTGTGCTGGAACCCCACTGCAGGCCGGAGAAATGCCACGAGATAATGCCTCATTGCCGCCGTCCGCATAGATCTAATGTTAGAGCTGGCGGTCGTCACGGAATTATAAAATAAAGTTTACGTCGCGACTGACAAGAGATATTGTACAATGGAAAATCGAGTTTTACTTCTAGTGTTGATATCTAGCCTCTGACTGTAGGTAAGTATGGAGTGTTTGTTCTTTGTCAGTTTTCTTTCTATATAACCCAGAAGAGACGGCTACAGTTAACTTAGATGTTATTACACAGTTGTAACATTCTCTACAGCTACAGTTTACTTCATCGTATATTTAGATTTTATTACACAGTTGTTACATTCTCTACAGCTACAGTTTACTTCATCGTATATTTAGATTTTATTACACAGTTGTAACATTCTCTACAGCTACAGTTAACTTTCTCGTATAATTAGATTGTACTACACAGTTGTAACATTCTTTACAGCTTCAGATAACTTTATCGTATATTTAGATTTTATTACACAGTTGTAACATTCTTTACAGCTACAGATAACTTTATCGTATAATTAGATTGTACTACACAGTTGTAACATTTTCTACAGCTACAGACAAGTTTATCGTATATGTAGATGTTAGTAGACAGCTGTAACAGTCTCTTCAGTTACAGTTAATATGGACGTGTATTAAGTTGTTATTATGGAGTTACAAGCCTTCAATGGAAACACATTCTACTTCATTTGCTCTTCGATTTTAATCAGACAGTTTTTTGTTTCTTCATTCATATTTTGCGATTGGAAGACTTCTGTAGATTTAATAGCCAGGACTAAAGCTCTAACTTGGCAGTCTCTGAAACAGAAGCTAGACTGAATCATCCTGCGGATGTTATGACCTAACCGCTGTAGCTTCCCTCTTAGCCTCTCTTTTAATCATTATTTTGATGTTGAGCAAGAAGACATTTATTAAAAGGAAAAAAAATATACATAGTGAGAGTTTCTCTTTCAGATAACTTCATGTCGAGATTTAGACCTTTTTTGTAACTGTGTCTACAAATCTTGTCTTGATTGTAAATTTTCAACCTTATTTACATTATAAAATCTCTAGTTTATGTTTACCCGGCTAATGCGACTTTTAATCAACCTTGATCCTTGTTTGAGCGAGATGTGGGTTCAGTAAGTCTCTTTCGCTGTTTGTCTACCTCTGTTGACTCACGACTACCTATCACGAACTGCTGTAGGTGTGATTTTATTAACACCTTCCTAAGTTTGCATTACCTTTCGTGTTCCTAGACATCTGGTTGCTAATCACTGGCGTTAAGTGGAATTTTAGTCGAACGTCGCGATGAAGCGTTGATGAAAAAGATCGAGATTGAACCACTGACTGTCTAGTCTAGTCTTCACGACACACTCCTCACACCAACCGTCTAGCACTGAGCTAAGTTGTCTACAGCCGCGACCAGTGACGTCTTATTGCACTGTTGCCTGAGGGAGCTTCTCAAACTGATCCTGTTACTAACGTTTTCCAAGTTTTTATCCGTCAACTTTTTTCTACGATGTAGCTACCTACACTGGTGCCTCTCGCTTTTCTATTTCTCTAAGTTATTTCTTCGTTTTATTTCACCGTAATTTGCTCATTTTCTGAAATGAAAACTAAACACTTTTCAACCCCCTCCTTCCGAACCACTTCTCTCTCTATCTATATATCTTTCTTTCGCTCTCCCTTTATATTTCTCTACCTCTTCTCTCTTTCTCTCCCTCTCTATTTCCATCTCCCTAACCATTCACACCTTAAAGATCTGGAACTTTGAGTAATCAAGATTTAACACGCCTGTGAAAACAAAACAAAACACACCTCGCCACTGATTTACGGCGACAGCTAAGTACATTTTGAAATTCATTATCGTGCTTTTTACACCAGCCGATGTCAATAGGAATTGAAAACATTTCTCTTTGTCTAACAAATATTAACAAAGTAAACAAAATAATATTAAGTCTCCACAGAGTGTACATAATTAACTGTCAAGCCTCTTTGTTTCTATTTCTCTTGGTTGTGAATATTATTATACTTCGATATCCAGATATGTGCCTACAGGATTTGATATCTAGACTGCGAGGTTTTGATCTTGATTATTATTACACTTCGATATCCAGCTATGTGCCTACAGGATTTGAACATTTGGAGGTTTCCATCTCGCTTTCAGTCTGCTAGGCCGACACTCAAAATTCTCTGTTTTTGTAGCAAGAAAAACGTCCCTTCCAACAATAATTCAAAAAATCCTTTGACTGTTAATGATGTAGAGGTCTTAGACTTTTTTCCTCAAGAAGAAACCTTCCAAAGTTTACCTTTCAGCCTATGCATCAAATAAAAAAAAAACACGCAGGTAAAACTTTTCAGCTTAAAATGGATGTCAAATCTCGAAAATTGAGCGCACATCACTGAATGTCAGTTGTCTGAGCTTACAAAAAATCCAAGCTTTCTACTGTTCCTCCACCAAGAGCTGGTTATCATTGTGATGTGATGTCACAGGCTGGAAGCTTTGCGTGCTGTCTCTGATGTGGCTCCCTCCTGACCTACATTATCTTATCAGGATTTGTAAATGTCAGTCTAGAATCATTATGGTCGATACATGTACATTCCTCCTGAGTTTCTCACAATTATTTTGTCAAAGCAACCGTGAGTGTTTCATCGTTACTGCAATGTCTAAAATTGTTATGTTAATATAATCTCTTAAGCCTTTATTTGACAAACAACAAATGGTGAGAGTGGTAGTTTTGGATTAAGATATTGAAGAATAAACAAGTTAATGTTACCAAACCAGGCACACTGATATCGTATGGGAAGGATAAACTAAGTTGCGCTTTCCTATTCCAACCTTCAATCAATATATTCTTCAAGATATGTGTCTGACACTTGAAAAAAAAAAAAAAAAAAAAAAGAGTCGTAAAAATGCAATTTATCAGTATCAGAGATAACTGTAAGCTATTGACACGGTAAGACGATTCGCCCCCCTTGACCTGGGCAACTCGGTGTACTGCAGCCTTGCGCTCGTCAAGTTCATTCTTTCGATGATGCATTCCAAAATACATGTCGTAATGTTCATAATTATAATCTTTCAACCTCCAATGCAGATGATAAAAATTGTCAGTATCTGTGGGAATTTTAACCGTTCGCCCACGCAATCACGTCGAATGTTGCGGCAACAATGCGCACATTTTAATGTCAGTGTTTCTAATGATCTCCAGACTGGCTCAGCGTTTCTGTTACCAGCTATATGACCAGTGTCGGGCGAAGTATGCGGCTATAGAACGGCCATGATACATGGCTCAACAGCTTGGACAGTTTTTCGGTTATCTCCAGTTCCGTCTTGTAGCATTTTCAATCGCACTATTTGTTTGGCGTCACCCGCCTTTGTCATTTTATTAACCCGTTATCTTTCGCAATAGCTGTAATTAAAGCACGATTTTCGTCTCACTGTGGAATTAAATCCCGCACCTCCGCAAACTTTTTCTTTCTGTCTCCCTCTGTCTCTTCCACACATATTATCGACTCTATCTTCCCCTTCAGATTTCACCTCTGATCTAGACCTATTTCTAGCTGCAAGAAATGTTTACTTATACTACATACACTGGGTTACAATATTTCATGGATTAGCTTGTTAAAGAACAAACTCAACCCGCGACCGCCCACAGATCTCCTCCATACATCCTTGTTCTGTTAGCGCATTGTTTCCAGCCGAAACTTGTAGAGTTTGTGGGGATCTGTCCGGCTTGTCTTCAAGCGGCTGTTGTTGTTACCCTGACGATGATCAGATTAGCTCAACAGATCTCAGTTAATCCCCCCCCAACTAAATACCCAACTGTCAATACCTCTCATGGCAGTTTTAAAAACCTAGCGGTTACTGACAACACGACCCTACTACACATATTCGTCTCTAAACTTAGAATCTCGTATTGTTTACTCACTCTCCCATCTTGTAAATGAAATATGACAAGGGCTGCCTTTCATCATATAAACACTGTGCACAGGATTTAATTTCAACTCTCTCTTTTACAACTAGCTCTTCAACTTCCTTTCTTTAATTAAGCTCCAATTTTCGCTTTGAAGATGAAAGTCAAACATTATTGTCGTTTGTTTTTCGTCCTGTCTGTGCGTTCGCCATTCATTCTTGTGGTGTTGGAGTAAGCTAATGGTGAATGCGAGAAAAATTTCTCTGCTGACTGTGTATAAAGATGCCTTGTCGATCTACCAATGAGTCCTGGTTGGTGGTGTATAAAGATGCCTTGTCGATCTACCAATGAGTCCTGGTTGGTGGGCACTATCGGGAGTATTCATTTCTTCACTCTCCCTTTGGTTCATATTGGCTTCTTTAGTTGGGTTGATCATATACTAAAACATTTCTCAAGATATCAATAAATAGTGAACATCAGAATACCCAGGTTACGTTCTACCCCTATATGGAGCAACGACAGAATGGTTCATAAAGTCCTGCCTCAAAGGACTAGTTCTATGGATGAATCGCTTGCCCCAAAGCCCTACACTTAGGAAATGTTTTTTGCCGATTGAAAGAATATTAAAACATAATCCGGGGACACTTTTTTTGGCGTATCTACTTCATAGAGGTTTTATCTCAAAGAGTGTCATTTGCTACTCCATAGAGCTTTTATCTCAGAAAGTCATTTTTTTTTTTACTGATAGAGCTTTTATCTAAAAAGTGTCTCTTGCTACTCCATAGAGCTTATAATTACATCTCAAAGAGTATGATTTGCTACTTCATAGAGCTTTTTTCTCAAAGAGTCTCATTTGCTTCTTTCAGCTTCAGCAGGACGTGACTGCCCTTGGTGGCGCCCCCAGCTGCCCGTGTAAGACCTGTCCTAAGAGAGGCAGCAGCAAGTGAAATAGAGAGATATAGGCAGATAGAGAGATAGAGAGATAGGCAGATAGAGAGATAGAGAGACGGACTCCCACGATGCCGGTGCTTGTCAGTGCGGCCGAAGAGAGCCACATCAGGCTCAGGCGGCTCGCGGCTGTTGACGATGGTGGCAGCGCGACCAGTAGCCCTGAGGCTGCAGGCGACAGCGCTACCTCCTCACCAGGCGGCGCCGGGGAAGAGAGCAACATGGACAAACTTCAGGACGAGGTCATGGAGCAGTTCAACAAACGTAAGAAGGAGAATATGAGAATGTGGGAACGGGGCGCGGAGAGTTACGGGAGGAGGGGAGGGCAGGGGGATTACGGAGGGTTTTGGAGGGTTGTGTTTGTGTGGATGGGGAGGTTAGCGGGAACAAAATTCGAGAACACCGCTCTATTTGTAGAAACATAATCGTTGGAAACCAAAGCAGATTTGTACTTTAATCAGAAATCAATTTTCTGCATGGAAATGAAAAATAAATTCTCAAATTGATGCTAGAATCTAGAGGTAACTTGTTAGCTAAGCCCGGAAGGCAACCAATCCCGCCATGTTTAGTTTTACATGCAAAGGAGACGATTCAAGGAGGAAAAGCAGTCAGCTCAAGTTAGGAATAAGTATAACCCAGAGAGAGGGAGAAGGAGAAAGAGAGACGCACGCACATAAGGGGACATGAAAAAACTTTCTGAAGAATTCTGAGGACTACAGATGAATAAAAATTACCACTTGCAGCAGCTCAGCGCAATGTGTATGTCTGTGTGTGTGTGTGTGTGTGTGTCTGTGTGAGTGGGTAACGTCCCTCAGGACCACGAGCTGAAGGACAATCTAACATAGTAAATAAAAGAAGTTCAGGGAGAATGGACGAGCTGATTAGTTTCTCTTGCTCTCCAGTTCCCATCTGGGCCATCATCCTGATCATAGCAGGCTCGCTGCTGTTTCTCGTCTGCTGCGTCTATTGCGTCTGTCGGCGTTGTTGCCGGAAACGGAAGAAGAAGGAGGGCAAGAAAGGTCTCAAGGGAGCTGTCGACCTAAAGAGCGTCCAGCTGCTTGGCAACGCCTACAAGGAAAAGGTCAGCATCTATATAGAAGGATGGTTGTAGAAGAATGAGAGAGAAATAAAAGTTGATAGTTAGAAAGATAGTTAGATTGATAAATAGATAGACAAATGGCAGAAAGTGAGAAGAAAGAAAAAGAGAGAGAGAGAGAGAGAGAGAGAGAGAGAGAGAGAGAGAGAGAGAGAGAGAGAGAGAGAGAGAGAGAGAGAGAGAGAGAGAGAGAGAGAGAGAGAGAGAGAGATTAAAGATATACAGACATACGACGACTAGGCAAATTTTTGCACTCTCCGAAAGGATCGAGCAAAGTAAAACAAATACAAAGATTCTAAGTCTTTGATGTTTGGAACATATATGTCATGACTATTTTTTTAACCATTGCTCTTTAATTCTCCCTTCATCTTTGTTTCTGTTTATATTTATCCTGGAGAGTTATTTAATATCTGCCCTAGACTAAACTATGACCCTATTTCCGTTTGACCTTCAGGTTCAGCCCGACCTGGACGAACTCCCGGTGAACATGGAGGATAACGAGGACGCAGAGAGCACCAAGTCTGAGGTGAAGCTGGGCAAGCTCCAGTTCTCCCTGGATTATGACTTCCAGAAAGGCGAGGTCAGTATTCTCGGGGTTCGGCCTTCTGCGATTGTTATGTCCTGTAGGTCCTAGGTGAAGATGATGATTGTTATGTCCTGTAGGTCCTAGGTGAAGATGATGATTGTTATGTCCTGTAGGTCCTAGGTGAAGATGATGATTGTTATGTCCTGTAGGTCCTAGGTGAAGATTATGATTGTTATGTCCTGTAGGTCCTAGGTGAAGATGATGATTGTTATGTCCTGTAGGTCCTAGGTGAAGATGATGATTGTTATGTCCTGTAGGTCCTAGGTGAAGATGTGCATGGCAGTGGCAGATGAATTATTTCACCTAAAGCAAAAAATCCAGAAGGGAAGCAAAACGCATCGACTACTGCTTAAATGACAGAATTAGTGGTAGCAATTTTAGAAGCAACAACCTGTAAACCCCTTTCTACGATCAGGACCCTTGTGACAGTGTGCCACGGCTGAGGTGCGTGGGTGCATCAAATAGGCTTATAAATGGTCTTGATATCTATTCTTTTGCTGAAAGATACAAATCTAAATGCTTCCACCTATCTAACTTAGAATCTAAATATCTCAAAATTCTAAACACAGAATCTAGATCTAGACCTTAAGTCTTTTTGAAATTCTAAGCCTAATAGTAAATCTAGATATAGATCTTAACCTTTTGATTGGAATCTAGCTGCAAATCTAGGCCCTAGATCTAGAATCCATATCTGAGCAAGTTTTCTTTATATTCTTTACTTAGATCTTACTCTATAAGAGGCAGATCTATTCCAGACGGTTTTAGATCTACCGCTGCTACTTTCCGTTTCATCTCTGCTATGTATGCCAAGCTGTGCTTACTAGGAGTAGTTCGCACATTCATTTTTTTCACTTTTCCAGAAAAATATTTAGGTGAAAGAGGAATGTACAACTTTATACCAAAACTTGTCGTGCGTAGTTGGACTAGCCATTTCATTTCTTGCCTAGCAGGTGAGGGCACAAAAAAACAGTATCATGTTCTTCAAAAGTGTTATCTTTTATTTGACAAACATCATGATCAAAAGGGATAGAAGAAACACGATCAATAAACCCAGCAACAGAGCACCACCACCAACTACAATATTCGCAACAAAGTGACAATAGCAACAACAATACCCAAAAATATTATGCATGAAACTGTAGTCTATTAATGCTTTTTTATGTTATTAATTTTGCCAAACTCTAAAGAATGCTGGGAAATATTTTCCGTCTACGGTACTATAGATATGTTATGTTTTTGCTTCTTCTTCTGTCTTTTTTGCTAGCCTCGATACTGTTTTTTTTTTAGTCATTGATATTCATCATGACATTTACAAAGTCCTTGTTCATTGAAACAAACAGTTCGCTTGATCAAAAGGAAATAAAGGATATCAGAGAAGCGCCGATGATTGGAACAGGAGTTTAAAACTGGAAGAGTATTGTAGTGGTGAGCCCAAGTACTACCACTGGACCACTGTCGGTTATGCTAGGAATAGCTCCGCAGATCCTCCCATAATCTCGAAACCCGCTTATAATAATTATTTGAAATCCGATGAGTTCGCCTAACATAGCATCCTTAAATGTATTGGAGATCTCTGCGTCACTGGTGGGTATTGAACTTCACCAGCCGGTGTAGAACAATGCTGACACTCTTCTATAAATAGATGAGCTAATCGCCTCCTAACTTAATGGATTTCATCCCAGCTTCTCTGTTTAATCCGGTTTGATTTGCTCTCCCAGAGCGTCTCCGTGTGTGATCTGCCACCCGGGCTGTTTCTCTACACAATGGGGGAGCTCGATGAGAGCTTTTGTTGATTGATTTATCTCTATTTAACATAGTTTTGATTCACGAGTTTGGAGATAAAGGACTTATTCTTGCGGGACGAGAAATGCTCATCCGCGCGCCTGTATTTTTTGTAACAATTGTCTCTGTCTCTGCTCTGTGTTTGTTGTTTAAAGAAGAGCATTTATGCAAAGCTAAGCTAATACAAGCATATTAATTTTATTGAGCTTCTGCAGAAAATAAAACATGGGTTCGTTAAGATTGTGATACTCTAAGAAAAACTCGTGGCTGGGATATGACTCTGCTCACCGGTTAAGAGATTTGACATTCAAAAACTGCCTCGTGATGCTTGAAACAGGAAATATATTAAGCAGAAAGGCAAGAGCATAAATCCTTCTCTGGCTGCATTTCAAATCTTATGAAACTATAGACTAGAGCATACACTTTGTTCTTAGTGTTACTGTCACACCAAATGCGACGATGTGCACTGAGAAATACAAAACGTTCAAAGAGCAATGACGAGAATAACGCATTGATGTGCGTAAATTAAATAAAAGGTTATATTTTCAGGTTAGATAAGCGCATATTGTATTTCGAACAAAATAAACCAAACAAAGGCAACAAAAAAAAAAAAAATGGAACTTTCAATCCAATATCACTGTACGGTTCTTCCTACCGTCTCTCCTGGTGGCTCAGCGCCCATCAAATGTTTGACCGATCCGAGGTCAGTTCCTCTATCAGTATCACGGTCACGTTAGTGATGTTTGAGGATGATGAGATATACACACAGACCCCATCAGAATAGATCCGAGCTCAGTTCCTCTATCAGTGTCACGGTCACGTTAGTGATGTTTGAGGATGATGAGATATACACACAGACCCCATCAGAATAGATCCGAGCTCAGTTCCTCTATCAGTGTCACGGTCACGTTAGTGATGTTTGAGGATGATGAGATATACACACAGACCCCATCAGAATAGATCCGAGGTCAGTTCCTCTATCAGTATCATGGTCACGTTAGTGATGTTTGAGGATGATGAGATATACACACAGACCCCATCAGAATAGATCCGAGCTCAGTTCCTCTATCAGTGTCACGGTCACGTTAGTGATGTTTGAGGATGATGAGATATACACACAGACCCCATCAGAATAGATCCGAGCTCAGTTCCTCTATCAGTGTCATGGTCACGTTAGTGATGTTTGAGGATGATGAGATATACACACAGACCCCATCAGAATAGATCCGAGGTCAGTTCCTCTATCAGTATCATGGTCACGTTAGTGATGTTTGAGGATGATGAGATATACACACAGACCCCATCAGAATAGATCCGAGCTCAGTTCCTCTATCAGTGTCACGGTCACGTTAGTGATGTTTGAGGATGATGAGATATACACACAGACCCCATCAGAATAGATCCGAGCTCAGTTCCTCTATCAGTGTCACGGTCACGTTAGTGATGTTTGAGGATGATGAGATATACACACAGACCCCATCAGAATAGATCCGAGCTCAGTTCCTCTATCAGTGTCATGGTCACGTTAGTGATGTTTGAGGATGATGAGATATACACACAGACCCCATCAGAATAGATCCGAGGTCAGTTCCTCTATCAGTATCATGGTCACGTTAGTGATGTTTGAGGATGATGAGATATACACACAGACCCCATTAGAATAGATCCGAGCTCAGTTCCTCTATCAGTATCATGGTCACGTTAGTGATGTTTGAGGATGATGAGATATACACACAGACCCCATCAGAATAGATCCGAGCTCAGTTCCTCTATCAGTGTCACGGTCACGTTAGTGATGTTTGAGGATGATGAGATATACACACAGACCCCATCAGAATAGATCCGAGGTCAGTTCCTCTATCAGTATCATGGTCACGTTAGTGATGTTTGAGGATGATGAGATATACACACAGACCCCATCAGAATAGATCCGAGGTCAGTTCCTCTATCAGTATCATGGTCACGTTAGTGATGTTTGAGGGTGATGAGATATACACACACACCCCATCAGAATAGATCCGAGCTCAGTTCCTCTATCAGTATCATGGTCACGTTAGTGATGTTTGAGGGTGATGAGATATACAAACACACCCCATCAGAATAGATCCGAGGTCATTTCCTCTATCAGTATCATGGTCACGTTAGTGATGTTTGAGGGTGATGAGATATACACACACACCCCATCAGAATAGATCCGAGCTCAGTTCCTCTATCAGTATCATGGTCACGTTAGTGATGTTTGAGGGTGATGAGATATACACACACACCCCATCAGAATAGATCCGAGCTCAGTTCCTCTATCAGTATCATGGTCACGTTAGTGATGTTTGAGGGTGATGAGATATACACACACACCCCATCAGAATAGATCCGAGGTCAGTTCCTCTATCAGTATCATGGTCACGTTAGTGATGTTTGAGGGTGATGAGATATACAAACACACCCCATCAGAATAGATCCGAGGTCAGTTCCTCTATCAGTATCATGGTCACGTTAGTGATGTTTGAGGGTGATGAGATGGACACACAGACCCCATCAGAATAGATCCGAGGTCAGTTCCTCTATCAGTATCACGGTCACGTTAGTGATGTTTGAGGGTGATGAGATGGACACACAGACCCCATCAGAATAGATCCGAGCTCAGTTCCTCTATCAGTATCATGGTCACGTTAGTGATGTTTGAGGGTGATGAGATATACACACACACCCCATCAGAATAGATCCGAGGTCAGTTCCTCTATCAGTATCACGGTCACGTTAGTGATGTTTGAGGATGATGAGATATACAAACACACCCCATCAGAATAGATCCGAGGTCAGTTCCTCTATCAGTATCATGGTCACGTTAGTGATGTTTGAGGATGATGAGATATACAAACACACCCCATTAGAATAGATCCGAGGTCAGTTCCTCTATCAGTATCATGGTCACGTTAGTGATGTTTGAGGGTGATGAGATATACAAACACACCCCATCAGAATAGATCCGAGGTCAGTTCCTCTATCAGTATCATGGTCACGTTAGTGATGTTTGAGGATGATGAGATATACACACAGACCCCATCAGAATAGATCCGAGCTCAGTTCCTCTATCAGTATCATGGTCACGTTAGTGATGTTTGAGGATGATGAGATATACACACAGACCCCATCAGAATAGATCCGAGGTCAGTTCCTCTATCAGTATCATGGTCACGTTAGTGATGTTTGAGGATGATGAGATATACACACAGACCCCATCAGAATAGATCCGAGGTCAGTTCCTCTATCAGTGTCATGGTCACGTTAGTGATGTTTGAGGATGATGAGATATACACACAGACCCCATCAGAATAGATCCGAGGTCAGTTCCTCTATCAGTATCATGGTCACGTTAGTGATGTTTGAGGATGATGAGATGGACACACAGACCCCATCAGAATAGATCCGAGCTCAGTTCCTCTATCAGTGTCACGGTCACGTTAGTGATGTTTGAGGATGATGAGATGGACACACAGACCCCATCAGAATAGATCCGAGGTCAGTTCCTCTATCAGTATCACGGTCATGTTAGTGATGTTTGAGGGTGATGAGATATACACACACACCCCATCAGAATAGATCCGAGCTCAGTTCCTCTATCAGTATCACGGTCACGTTAGTGATGTTTGAGGATGATGAGATATACACACAGACCCCATCAGAATAGATCCGAGGTCAGTTCCTCTATCAGTATCACGGTCACGTTAGTGATGTTTGAGGATGATGAGATATACACACAGACCCCATCAGAATAGATCCAAGGTCAGTTTCTCTATCAGTATCACGGTCACGTTAGTGATGTTTGAGGATGATAAGATGGACATACAGACCCCATCACAATAGATCTAAGGTCAGTTCCTCTATTAGTATCACGGTCACGTTAGTGATGTTTCAGGATGATGAGATGGACATACAGATTCCATTAGAATAGATCCGAGAGAAAGAATCGGTCTGTGGGGTTTCTAGCTTGATATGCTTTATCAAGAGATTACGTAAATGGCTGCCGGTTTGTCAAAACTTTTAAATCCATCAGTTTCCATTATAATCTGAAAAAGTTAGGTTAAATTGTTTGTATTTAAGAGTACTGGAGTGTATTAAAATATCCATGTATCTAACTGAATAAAAGCAAGTGGAATAAAAATAATCACTTACACAATTGGATGGGTTCTACTTTAGGAAAGCGTTCTTCAATGGAAAGGGGGCGTTCATCTGCGTATCATTATCTTTCTTACTTGGTTTGAGCGTTTATAGAGTTTTAATTTAACCCTGACAAAAACATGTTTTGGTTTGTTTCGGAAGATGGGAGCCATAACTCTTATTTAACAAGACAGTTCAACGTCATTGAATGTCGAATCTAATCTTAGGACAGCCATAAACTGGGATGCGTCACTTCCGGGACCAGCCGATATATCTCCATCGCTGGGTGTAAATGTAGACAGCCACTCGGCCAGGCCAAGCCATTGCCGTCTGCTGTCAGACACTCGGCCTTCTGGATTGATATTGACGGGCTTTGCTGGGGGGGGGGAGGGGGGGGGGGAGGGTGGCGCGACGACGAGGTTCTATAAACTGCAAATAGGGATAATTTTCGTTCTATTTAGCTGTCTAATCTTTCTTCCCTCAGGCTGCAGCTTATTGCTTGTTAGGATTAAGTAAATTTTTGAACTTTACAGATAAGTCTTCACGAATGCCAAGTTCACAGATTTTTACTTTACTATCTATAAAAAAGTTATCGATCACTTCCACTTCCCACGATTTGTATCATCTAGAGCCGAGTTTGCTGTAGTCAGAGTTGAGATCCCACAGTCAAGTTTAGAGTAATATGATATTAATGAAGTGCGAATTGCATAGTTGATAGAAATGCTCTCAGCTCGGCACGATACACAGAGCTCGCAGTTCTTAAGGAAGACAAGATTTAATGTGTTCTCTGCAGTTTGTTCTAACCCGAACATGACAGTTTGCCTACAGTATATTCTTACCACAACACCAAAGATTGACTACAGTTTGTTCTAACCCGAATGCGACAGTTTGTCTATAGTTTATTCTTACCAGAACACGACAGTTTGTCTACAGTTTGTTTTAACCCGAACACGACAGTTTGTCTACAGTTTATTCTTACCAGAACACGACAGTTTGTCTACAGTTTGTTCTAACCCGAATACGACAGTTTGTCTACAGTTTATTCTTACCAGAACACGACAGTTTGTCTACAGTTTGTTCTAACCCGAACACGACAGTTTGTCTACAGTTTATTCTTATCAGAACACGACAGTTTGTCTACAGTTTGTTCTTACCAGAGCACGACAGTTTGTCTACAGTTTGTTCTTACCAGAACACGACAGTTTGTCTACAGTTTATTCTTACCAGAACACGACAGTTTGTCTACAGTTTGTTCTTACCAGAACACGACAGTTTGTCTACAGTTTATTCTTATCAGAACACGACAGTTTGTCTACAGTTTGTTCTTACCAGAGCACGACAGTTTGTCTACAGTTAGTTCTTACTAGAACACGACAGTTTGTCTACAGTTTGTTCTTACTAAAACACGACATGTCGAACATTTCTTCGTCAGACAAGTCAAGCTAAACATGTGAGACAACAATTCTCTGCCCATAAGAAGCGCCAAGCTGATTTGTTTACTAACACTCAAGATATACAGTACTTTCTAGTACCGGATGGTACAAATCAAGGATCTATGTGGTTTTGATCAGCACTAAGATTAATTAATTTGAAAGACTACACGTTTAATACACTCTCTTCCCCCCCCCCTCCTTTTGCCAAAAAAAAGTCGTATAGAATCACAACTAATGATTATAAAAATAGGATCGAAGGTATGAAGTATAGATTCAGATAAATGTCGTGTTTGTCCTGGCTGTTCTTGCTAATGTCATGATCTTTCTAAAGTCTTTTAAAAATATTTGGGACGTAGAACATAACATTAATTTGATAAACCAATTATTTCCTGAGGTAATTCTAAATAAATTGCGACAGTTCAACTGATCAAGAGCTAACCAGCCCGGAGAAAGAAAGCAGATATATAAGATACCTCCGAACTAAGAAAGGGAGGCGAGCTAGCGAAAATTCGCGAATTTAACCAAAACTTAAGAACGGTATACACAGAGTTCGCCTCTCATCTCAACAAAACATAAATCTATCGGTGGTAACGTCCGAGATATTTCATTTCTATCATATTTGCTCCCAGTTGAGTAATATTCCAGCTCGACCCCTAGTGCCCACCCCTCTTGCCATCCATCCTCTGGTTTTTTATCACGAGCTTCGCATGACGGGAACTGACAACGCTAACCCAGACTTAGATAAAACATTCTACCATATTCGTGTGCCCCTTTGTTTTGTAATAACCATTGCTTGCGTGCAAGGAGGGCCAAAAATCGGACCATTCACCTCACTATTGAACAGCCCGTAACAGAATGAGAGAGAGAGAGAGAGAGAGAGAGAGAGAGAGAGAGAGAGAGAGAGAGAGAGAGAGAGAGAGAGAGAGAGAGAGAGAGAGAGAAAGAGAGAGTGAGAGAGAGAGAGTGAGAGAGAGAGAGAGGAGGCATGGGATCGGTTTGGGGGGAGAGCCGGGTTCCCAATATCGATCCGTTGGTTCCAGAAGGGAAGGAAAGTTATCGATTCATCCTGGAGATGTGTGCTTTCAGGGTAGCTGGCACACCAACAAGCAGTCCCCTTAACTGAAAACGGTTGACAGAGACTTGTGGGCCAACACACCAACAAGCAGTTCCCTTAACTGAAAACGGTTGACAGAGACTTGTGGGCCAACACACCAACAAGCAGTTCCCTTAACTGAAAACGGTTGACAGAGACTTGTGGGCCAACACACCAACAAGCAGTTCCCTTAACTGAAAACGGTTGACAGAGACTTGTGGGCCAACACACCAACAAACAGGGCCATTAACTGACAACGGTTGACAGAGACTTGTGGGCCAACACACCAACAAACAGGGCCATTAACTGACAACGGTTGACAGAGACTTGTGGGCCAACACACCAACAAACAGGGCTATTAACTGACCAATAAACAGGGCCATTAACTGACAAAGATTGACAGAGACTTGTGGGCCAACACACAAACTATCAGGTCAAGTTACCGACAATAGTCTATCCAAACTTTGAGCCAAAATAGAGAAAAACAGACTCATCTACCCACAACAGTTTAAACAAACTTGTGGGCCAACAGCAACAAACAGGCTCAGCACCTGACAACAATTGTTTCAAACGTGTGGGCCAACTCTGCAACAATCAGGCCCATCAATAAACAACAATTGACACAAACTTGTGAACCAACACAGCAAAAAACAGGCCCATTAATTGACTATTATCGAGACAAACTTTTGAAGCAACACAGCAATAACAGGCCCATTGTATGGCCATAATAACAACAGGCTTCTGGGCCAACACAGCAATTCAATTAGCTTCTTTAGCCGGCACAAATAATTTGATGTTCAGCAGGAGAAATCAGCAAAATCCTCTGTTGATGAAAAGAACTTAAATATGATGTTCAAGAAAGCTAGACAAGAAGCTACGGTAACTGGCAGGGACACTCAACATGGCCGCTGACGCAGCAAGAAATCTAGAGCGTTAGGCAGACTGGTGTCGACAGAGCTGGCACACTGAACAGGCCGCTCAGATGACAGGTTCAGGTAATAGCTGGAAGCAAGAGGCCAGGTGGCTGAAAGCATTGACAGAAACATTGGCAAGTTTAGATGAGAGAAGGTTACAAAAATGTTCTTTGAAACCTGGTAATAATAATAATAATAATAATAATAATAATAATAATAATAATAATAATAATAATAATAATAAGAAGAAGAAGAAGAAGAAGAAGAAGAAGAAGAAGAAGACGACGACAACAAAAATAGCAGAGTAAACCTACAAGAAATAGCAAAGAATCCTCTCACTCCTTTACTCAAGGAGTCGAAACCACGCGCACTAAAAAAATAAATTAATTATTCAAGTAAATACTCCCTAGCACTTACCCACGACCTAGTTAACTGGCAAGGAAAAGGAGAGAGAGAGAGAGAGAGAGAGAGAGAGAGAGAGAGAGAGAGAGAGAGAGAGAGAGAGAGAGAGATGGAGAGAGAGATGGAGTCAGAGAGAGAGATGGAGTCAGTGAGAGATGGAGTCAGAGAGAGAGAGAGAGAGAGAGAGAGAGAGAGAGAGAGAGAGAGAGAGAGAGGGATGGAGTCAGAGAGAGAGATGGAGTCAGTGAGAGAGATGGAGTCAGAGAGAGAGAGAGACAGAGAGAGGGAGAGGGAGAGAGAGAGAGAGAGAGAGAGACAGAGAGAGAGAGAGAGAGAGAGAGATAGATGGAGTCAGTGAGAGAGATGGAGTCAGAGAGAGAGAGAGAGAGAGAGAGAGAGAGATGGAGTAAGAGAGACAGAGACAGAGAGAGGGAGAGGGAGAGAGGAGGCTGTTAGGCTGTTACCTCCCTCTAAGTTCGCTAACCATAGGGATTGACTGGCCCAAGAATTGTGTAGCTCTCTTACACCAATCTCTATGTTGTATCGATTTACACCTCGAAAATGTGAGAAACAGAAGAAAATCGACGATAAGTAAAATTTTGGAGGCGGTACATGAACTGATGTTAAAACTTAGTTAATGTCCGAATGTAAATCTATTTATTGTTTCTGTCTCCTATTCTCATAATTTTTTTAGTTATTCTTTAGCGTTATGCATCACATTTCGTTCCACGTGTCACTTTTTTATGCTGTCAGCACATTCACCCCCACGCCCTGACACATGACTCTGTGCCTCTGTCTGCCAGTCTGTCTGTCTTTCTGTCTGTGTATATCTCTCTCTTTCTTTCTCTTCTCCTCGCCTTCTCCTTATTACCCTGCTTCTCATCCTGTTACTTCTATTCTATCTGTCACCTTGCTCTTCCCTTTCTCTCTCATCTTGTTTTTAATTTTTTTTTTAATCTCCCTCACTTTCCTCTTCTCTTCAAAATTTTGTGTCTTCCTCGTTGTAATTCACTGTCGCCTCCATTAACTTTCAGCTGGTTTCACCCGCAGCTCCCATTACTTCTATCCCGTTAGTCAGAGAAACCTATAAATAAATAATCTTTAATTTCTCGTTTCAGCCCGAGCAAGTCTCTCCGAATAATATGGATAGTTCGTAAATAAATCAAAACAAATCTCTTATAATTAAATCTGCAGATTTTGAACTCCCAACCGTAAAATCATTATTCTTTTTCCGGCGAACATCGTATGTACACAAATGCTTTGATAACACATCGTATGTACACAAACGCTTTAATAACACATCAAACTTCTGTGATTTGAAGATTTCTTTCGTTATATCCTCGTCCACCATCTAGAAATCTTATCTTAATGCCACGGAAATCCCTTGCAAACCATGCATAGAAAAATAAACCGACACCAGCAAACATTCAAAGGAGAAACCAGGACAAAAATAAAAAAAAGGATAAAAACCCCAGCAAAACAACATAAAAGCTATAAAGGACGGCTTCCCTGCAGAACCAACCTCAGCCCTTATTGTAGCTTTATGTTTTTGTTCGATGTCTGATGACGTCAGAAACCATAACAATGGATACTTGTAGTTGTATTTCTATCTGACCACAGATTAATTAGGTAGGCATCATACAGAAAAACAAGCAACTCATTTCAGTTCATGGAATGTCCTCTCCAATCCTGTCTTTTCTTTCTACCGTGCTTTATAAAGGCGGCAAATATTCAATGTTTTACCCTCCGACCTCCTCAGAAGACAGAAAGGTTTTCCCATAAGCCGTGTGACTGGAGCGCCAGTTTCTGTCTGGTGTAAACAGTTACCTCTCTACGTTATCGATTATTTGCATTGCTATCGGAGTCTTACCAGTCCCTTAGAAGCTAATAAAACAGCCTTGGGCCCCCTTCTCTCCCCTCCCCTTCACACACTACACACATACTCGCCTCCTCCCCAGCGTAAAAAAACCAAAAACCTCTATTTGACTATCGATTTAATGTTTCTATTATTGGAGACCCTGATCAATTGTGCGCGCTATAAGCTGTCACAGCCAAATGACGTCAATTTGCAGATGTAGTCCTCTGTCTGTCTGTGTCTGCCTGTCTGTCTGTCTGTCTGTCTGTCTCTGTCTCTGTCTCTCTCTCTCTCTCTCTCTCTCTCTTTTTCTATCCCTCTCACTCTCTCACCCTCCCCTCCTCCATTCCCCCTCTCTCGCTCCCCCCCCCTCCCCCCCATACAAACACTGCCTTTACGACTATAGACATATTTTTTCCCTTGCTCCACCTTGTTTACATACACGATCAATGGTTCAAGACGGTGACTCTTACAGATCGGCAGAGAGTTAGAGAAATAGAGAGAGAGGGGGAGAGAGAGAGAGAGAGAGAGAGAGAGAGAGAGAGAGAGAGAGAGAGAGAGAGAGAGAGAGAGAGAGAGAGAAATAGAGAGAGAGAGAGAGAGAGAGAGAGAGAGAGAGAGAGAGAGAGAGAGAGAGAGAGAGAGAGAGAGAGAGAGAGAGAGAGAGAGAGAGTGAAAAGATCCAATGCCTTCTACAAACACCTTTATTTAGCAGTAGACACTTGCAGTTAGTGTCAAATAGCAGTCATTAGATGACGACATTGGCCAAGGTCACTTAGAAACTTCCCGTTGTAGATGGGATAGTTTTTCTTCGTTACTGGGTTACAGTGTGATTTATTGGGTCGTTATAGTGACACCGATATGTCCACGCTTCCACCTTGTTTGGACGTTGGAAACGGGAATTAATCCACTCCATATGAATTTGGCAATGAAAGATGATATTAGATTAGAGAAATGCGTCGTTTGATGGAGGGTGGGCGCAGTTATAAAACCACCAGACCAACCTCCACAGGGTCTTGTACTCATGAAATCAAGAAATGAGACTATTGTGGTCTTGTTAATTTTAAGACTCATCTTTTCAGCTTCTTAAATGCTGAATATATATTTTTATGAATTTTTTTTGATCAATCAATCCTTTCTAAAACCAGCAGCATCAAGTTACAGATGTAACAAAACTGCCCTCCTCCAGCAAAGCGATAGCTATTGAGGGGAGTTGCATTGATCGCAGTTTGGTAAACATTGTCTCCCCCTGAACGAAACTATATACACTCTCTCACCAAACAAGTCCTGTGATGTGACAGTGTGTTTTTTAAGAAAGCAAAACATTGAATGACTATCATATGCCACGTCAAAATAGCTGAATAAGCCATTCAGTTTCAAATCCAACCATATAGTTAAGAAAAAGAAATTATACCAAAGGATTTTTTTCTAATAAGTGGCTTTGTGTGTATAGGTTTTGGAAGAACCGATAAAGAAAGGAGGTTGGAGGGGAAAGTGGAGGGGGAGAGAGAGAGAAAGAGAGAGAGATGGGGGGGGGGGGGGAGGGATTTAAAAAGAAACTTTGAAGCTATGTCCAAAAAGCTAAACATGAGCCGTGTGACTAAGTGATCTAAGTGTAGAGAGATTTGTATGGGAGGCAGAAGGAGCAGGAGAGCAGAGGGAAAAATTTATTGATTGAGGTAAAGAAAAGTAAAACTCAACAACCGACGTCGCTCTTGTTTCACCTTCTCCCTCGGAGGCCGGCTTGTCCAGAATGATTCAAACAGTAATAATTTCTTTGCCACAAGCTAATGATATACACATCCAGCCTGATTAATTCGGCGGTATAAAAGGAGTCGGTCCTAGTAGTTGGAGCCAGAAAACATTCCTTCTGTGAAATAAATATGATCAAACTAAGTAGGATTTAATGCGGCACGCAGCGTTACAATCATTTTCTTCTAGAAACGGAAGGTAGCAGCCAACATTTTCTGGAGAGAAATCATGTCTTTGAAACACTGTTTATGTAAGTTCCCTTTTTTAAGTAAAACCATTATCTGTGTGTCTGTCTCTTTGTCCCATTGTCACCGACAAATTATATAATGCTCCTAGTTTTCGTTAGATTACACTTGTGTTTAACATCTCAACAAAATAAAAACTGTTTCCCATATCGATTACACATCGTTAAACAGATACATCAAAGGTCCAAAACTCTTCATGAAAAAGTTATTTCAGACATTCTAATCTTTTATTACCCCTCCGCCACCCCCTCCTATATTTCTGATTCTTTCCATGCTAGCTGTCTGTGAACGTGATCCAAGCGGCTGACCTGCCTGGGATGGACATGTCCGGCACGAGTGACCCCTATGTGAAGGTCTACCTGCTGCCCGACAAGAAGAAGAAGTATGAGACCAAGGTGCACCGCAAGACTCTCAACCCGGTCTTCAACGAGAGCTTCACCTTCAAGGTAGGCTTCTTACACAATACACGAGAGCTTCACTTCAAGGTAGGCTTCCTACACAATAATCGAAAGCTTCACCTTCAGGGTAAGCTTCCTACACATTACTCGAAAGCTTCACCTTCAAGGTAGGCTTCCTACACAATAATCGAAAGCTTCACCTTCAGGGTAAGCTTCCTACACATTACTCGAAAGCTTCACCTTCAAGGTAGGCTTCCTACACAATACTCGAAAGCTTCACCTTCAAGGTAGGCTTCCTACATAACACACAAGTACTTCATCTTCAAGGTAGGCTTCCTACACAATACTCGAAAGCTTCACCTTCAAGGTGGGCTTCCTACATAATACACGAGAGATTCACCATCAAGGTAGCTTCCTACATAATAGGTATCTTCCTACATAATGCATGAGAGCTTCACTTCAAGGTAGGCTTCCTACACACCTTCAAAATACTTATTGGGAGACATGGTCACCGCAGAGTTACACCAAAAGCTTCACCTTCAAGGTAGGCTTCCTACATAGTACACGAGAGCGTCACCATCAAGGTAGGCTTCCTACATAATACACTAGATCTTCACTTCAAGGTAGCCTCCTACATAATACACGAGAGCTTCACTTCAAGGTAGTTTCCTACTTAATACACGAGAGCTTCACTTCAAGGTAGCTTCTTACATAATACACGAGAGCTTCACTTCAAGGTAGCTTCCTACATAATACACGAGAGCTTCACTTCAAGGTAGCTTCCTACATAATACACGAGAGCTTCACTTCAAGTTAATCTTTCTACACACCTCCACAATACACGTTGGGAGAAATGGTCACCGGAGAGTTACACTCTAAAGACTGAACTTCGAATAACTTTTTTCCAAGTCGCAGATGAATTGAAAAAGATAAAGGAGCACATTTTTATCATATCCTGGCCCTCATTCCACCAGACTAAGATAGATGACCATGTCGACAATTTTTGAAAAATGGAGACGGTTATAACAGCAGAGGCTAAGTGATATTGTTGACGTATATGATGGCGAGGTCCAAATTTTTGTACATCAGCGTTGACAGTAAAGAACTTGATTTGCAAACAGCATTATAAGTATCGAATCAATAGCACTTGGCAAAGGTAACAGTTTATGCAGTTGCATTAAGAGTCGCAGTATCAGTGGCAGCTAGGGTTAAGGCATCACGAAAGGGTTGAAGACGTAGAAATACCATCTGAAGTTGCGGCAGAATTAGCAAAGAAGTTGAAAGTAGTTTTCTGGACCTGTATGCTTCTGATTTCTGCTGTGCTTCTATTTGATGAGAAAGTTATAGAGAGTATGATGAAATGACATATCTCTCTAATTAAAAATTTGTTTTTGATTTTTCGAAAGCTTGAAGAAAATAGAACTGAAAACGAAAAAAAAAAACCCCCCCCCCCACACACACACACACAAAAAGGAAAAAAAAACCGAAATAAAAACAATGATGCCAGAAAAAATTGGGATTTCCTGAATGTAACTGCTCCATTCGTAGTTTAAAAAAAAGAACAACAGTTTTTTCCCCTGGCAGATAATTAAAGACTTCTAAGATGATTAAATTAAAAATCCGAGTAGCTAGCTCGACAATTATTTCTCTGGAACATTCAGCTGGCTTCTTTGTATTTCCGTTCTTTCTGGTGGTTACTATGGATATATGTACACTAAGACGCCATATCGTCATGGCGATGCCAGTCAAAAATCATTAATAAAACTTTGTAACTTAGGTCCAATCATTCAAAATAATAATAATAATAATAATAATAATAATAATAATAATAATAATAATAATAATAATAATAATAATAATAATAATAATAATAATAATAATAATAATACATAAATACACAAACAAGCCGAGGAAAAAAAGTTACTTTTTTTCGAGCTGGCGTATAACCATGTTTCAAAACACGTAATTTTTTTTTTGTACAGAATACGACTAAAAATAGAAAGCATTTAGTTTGTTAAAGTAAATAACAGAACTATAAATATTTGATCTATCTGAATGTTTTCCTTCCAACTGACCGCAGAGCTAACTATAAAGGCAAGAAGGGAAAACAATATACAAATATAGAAAATGCTGATTTTTAATCCCAGAAATTTCGCACTTTTATTTCGCGATATGCCTCACCCACTAATGTCACTCTTTGTTTATTTTGACAAGTCATGCCTTTAACTAAGTGGTGATAGGTCATCCACACGAGGTTTTAGGTCCAGCACTTTACGGCACATAATAATACTTTTTGGGCTATAAATTATCCTTCTGTGATAATATCGGCTCTAAAGCTTTGGCCCATTTAACAATTGAAAGCACGGGCACAGGCTGTAAACTTGAGCTCTGCAATAGGGCAAATCAACAGCCGAGCTATGTGTATCATGTGATAATTGTTCCAGCCGTAGTGAAGTCAGAAAGCACCAGGGATAATAGGAGATGCAACTCCAAGTGATGACAAAATATACAGTCCCAACATTTTACATCCTCAGTTAATGGCTTCTGCCAGCTCTTGCTGTTATTGTTTCTAACCAAACAATATATATATATATATATATATATATATATATATATATATATATATACATGTATATGCGCATGTCCACAGGTACCATACGCGGAGGTTGGCTCCAAGATCCTCACGTTCGCCGTGTACGACTTCGACCGTTTCTCCAAACACGACCAGATCGGCCAGGTCCAGGTGCCCTTGAACTCTATCGACCTTGGGCGGGTCGTGGAGGACTGGCGCGATCTGACCTCCCCTGATACGGAGTCCGAAAAGGTGATTGGTCATGTGTTCTGGAATAACTTACAGGCTCTTGAAAAGTTTTTAACTTGAGCACTTTAAACCTTCTGGTACAGAAGGAAGAGAGTTATGAAAGGTAAAAAAAAGGAGAGTGAGAGAGAGAGAGAGTGAGAGAGAGAGAGAGAGAGAGAGAGAGAGAGAGAGAGAGAGAGAGAGAGAGTGAGAGAGAGAGAGAGAGAGAGAGAGAGAGAGAGAGAGAGAGAGAGAGAGAGAGAGAGAGAGAGAGAGAGAGAGAGAGAGAGAGAGAGAGTGAGAGAGAGAGAGTGAGAGAGAGAGAGAGAGAGAGAGAGAGAGAGTGAGAGAGAGAGAGCGTGGAGCGAGAGAGTCGAGAGATAGGTAGACACGAGGAGAGACAGAGAAAGAGACAGAATGGGGAGAGAAAGAATGAGAGAGAGACCAAAAGACCGGAAGAAATAGGTAGATGCATAGAAAGAGTGTGTGTGTGAGAGAGAGACAGAGAGAAAAAGAAGAAGAGACAGAAACAGAGACAGAGACAGAGGGGCAGACAGACAGATAGAGAGACAGAGAGAGACAGATGGGCAGACATATTACATGGCTGATTGCTTAGAATAGACTGTAGATCTGAAGATGACACCTCCAGACCGTCTGATTTCTCTCATTTCAAATCTCTCTGATGTGTACAACTTTAGACTGAATGCTGTAAGCCATACACAACCAGCAAGCTTCATAGCAACCTATCCAGTAGAGTGCACCACCAATGACAACCATTGCTCTAAAACCCCAGGAATGAGTTGTTTTCTCTCCACAGCAACAGTGTAGCGGTCACTGTTTATTTATCGACACAACTGACCCGTTTCTGTTTATTTCTCCAGGAGAACAAGCTGGGCGACATCTGTTTCTCCCTGCGCTATGTCCCGACTGCAGGGAAACTCACAGTGGTCATCCTGGAGGCCAAGAACCTGAAGAAGATGGACGTGGGCGGGCTGTCAGGTGAGTTCTCGTTCCTGGCAAGTTGGGTTTGGTTATTCCTCCTCTCTTTCTGACTGTCTCTACCTCTCGTCTCTGCCTGTCTGTCTGTGTTTCTATGAAGGTGTGTGTCTCTCTGTCTCTCTTTGTCATTCTCTGTCTCTTTCTCTCTGTCTGTGTCTCTTTCTCTCTCTCTCTCTGTCTCTCTCTTTCTGCTTTTCTTTCCTTCTCTCATTTCGACATACCCCTTTGTGTCTTTGATAAGAATTAAATTAGTAATTAAATCTTATTTTAACTATTTGAACTATAAATGTGTTAAATTTCGTTGACTATTTTTTCTCTTATTTTCATGGGAATGCTATTTAAGTTCTTTTTTTTCTAATGTGCAAATTCGGGTCCGATTAAAAATAAGGTTGTAGCTCTGTTTGTAATGAAGAGTAAAATACAACAGGCTATAAGAAATATCAACTTTGATTACATTTTTTGTATGCATTTATGATATGACCTTAAAGTTATAACTTTCTCCACAGCACCTCCAACGTCGTATAGCTATTTTTCTCTCACAATATATTTAATGTTCTATCAGTTATATCATATAATATGTACATATTTGTTCATTGACATTCAATTACCATTTTGCGATGAAGAAAAAAAAGTATAAACGTAAAGAGTTTCCCTTCATATCACCGGTACTGTAACTATAAATGCGTCACTGGGTTGGGGAAGCATTAGTGACTTTGGGGAAGACTGGTAGTCAATATGTACAGGACCCTTTCCTGTCTGCAATCACGTGGCTGAGAGATTTTGACTCACAGCTTCTCATTGGTTAGGCGCACACACACTAGAATGATGTTCCATGTCTCTTTAAGTTCAGTCCTTACCACCATGTCTCGGCTAGCAGTTGACAGCAGTTTGTCACACTAGTCGCAAATCAAGATGAGTAAGTCATAGAATAAATGAACAATTACGGGAACCCCTATCAACATGAGTTAAACTTATCAAAGATATAGTAGCAAAAAAAAATAACTTTACTTCGAGATGCAAAACGTATGAGGTTACTGAAGAGCCTAATAGTGTAATCATGTGCTGAGTTAATTAAAAAATTCTATATCACCTGAACACGATATAGTCATTAGTTTGTGCCCAGATGGCTGTTTATATAAGAATAAAATGAGTCATGTTTTCTAGCCGAAATTATTGTCTTCATGTGCATGATTTTTATATTTTATATCGGGCAAACTATCCACATCAGGTTTTAAGGATACTCTAGGGTTTGGACTCATAGCGGATATAGCCCTGCACGGGAATCAGGTCATGATTATACAAACTTGCTGACCATTTACTGACAAAGGGAGGCAAATGGCAGGGATGTTTAAACTTATAGCTAGATCTTAGCACAAAATCTTGTCACGCCCTTCAAACAAGGGCTCTTGACACAAGTGCAACAAAACAAATTACCGGGTGCTCTTTAAATTTGTCGGGAAATCCTGATTGGGTGAATCTGTTAAATTATATTTTTTTCATACAATAAAGTCTTGCATTCTTCAAAAAACAACCCAAACAAGTACTGAATGCTCTGAAAAACTTGTAAAAGTAAGCTCTAACTGCCTCTACTAAGTATTATTTTATCACACAATGCAGCTCTACCTTAATATCTCACCCTTCTTCTATATCCGACTAGCCTTTACCGAAAAATTTCTTATCGCTACCTCTAAACCCTGAACCATCTACGGTGCGATGTCACCACCATTTCTCCAGATCCGTATGTGAAAATCGCCCTGTTGCAGGGCTCCAAACGCCTCAAGAAGAAGAAAACGACCATTAAGAAAAACACCCTGAATCCCTATTTCAACGAATCATTCGGCTTTGAGGTTCCATTTGAGCAGATCCAGGTAGACTTCTGCGGCGGTCTACACATGCGCAGTCCCGCAGTTTCCTCTCAATGTGTCACCAGCACTGTTATTTTTTTTACTCCCAATTTTCATCTTGACGGCCTTGTTTTGGTTTTTATTTCTTATCTCCACCTGTTTCCTTTAGCTCTGGTTTGTACAATTTTCCTCAATTTTTCTTTTCTCAACGATGTGATTTTTATACTTGAAGTTTGTTTTCTACTGTAGATGTGCTATGTTTTGCAAACTCTATTTCATTGTTTGGTATGTATGCAAAGCTTGCATAGAGATTATAGTTAAAGAATTTTCACTTTCTTATAATGTAAGTTAGTTATCACGTTATTTTTACCTTGCATCTATAAACAAAGATTCAGATAACTTGCAATATCTGACACCATAAATAATTTATTATTTTTGAACAAACAATTTACGGCTCAAGAATAGAGATTACAACGATAATAAATGTCAGAAATCTTGAGACCATGGATTTTATCTTGATGTTGAAATTATATAGACGAGTAGATATATATTTCGCAAGAAATATCTCTATAGGCTAACTTTGTCAAGATCACATTCTACCATTAGGACATTGCACCATTGGGACATAATGGAGAACACTAGACATCCATTAATACAAATCAAATATATCAAAATATGTAAGTACCACTAAATATGTGAACGCGATATTGGAATGAAAAATAAAATCGAATTAGTGTCGACACTAGAATTTTTAAGTAAAAAATCTTTATAAGAAAGAAACAATGCTATTCCATATCCAAGAAATAGGAGATAATTTTGTACCAGAGGATATTTCGAGTTTAAAACATATCTGGTGTCACAGTGCCCACACCATACAGCAGTGCCCACACCTTACAGCACCAGACCACTAACATCGAAATCAATACTTAGCATTCTCTGAGCTTGGATTCTTAGCTATAACAGGCTGAGGGCAGGAAAGATATTTTAGCCATTACAGCTTATATCCTGCACCTAGATTTATGAATAAAACAGTTTAGATCAGAGTGGGTTGATGGACAGCTTAGATCAGAGTGGGTTGATGGATAGCTTAGCTTAGATCAGAGTGGGTTGATGGACAGCTTAGATCAGAGTGGGTTGATGGATAGCTTAGCTTAGATCAGAGTGGGTTGATGGACAGCTTAGATCAGAGTGGGTTAATGGATAGCTTAGCTTAGATCAGAGTGGGTTGATGGATAGCTTAGCTTAGATCAGAGTGGGTTAATGGATAGCTTAGCTTAGATCAGAGTGGGTTGATGGACAGCTTAGATCAGAGTGGGTTGATGGACAGCTTAGATCAGAGTGGGTTGATGGACAGCTTAGATCAGAGGAGGTTGATGGACAGCTTAGATCAGAGTGGGTTGATGGACAGCTTAGATCAGAGTGGGTTGGTGGACAGCTTAGATCAGAGTGAGTTGATGGACAGCTTAGATCAGAGTGGGTTGATGGACAGCTTAGATCCGAGTGGGTTGATTGATAGCTTAGATCAGAGTGGTTTGATGGACAGCTTATATCAGAGTGGGTTGATGGATAGCTTAGATCAGAGTGGGTTGATTGACAGCTTAGATCAGAGTGGGTTGATGGACAGCTTATATCAGAGTGGGTTGATGGACAGCTTAGATCAGAGTGGGTTGATGGACAGCTTAGATCAGAGTGGGTTGATGGACAGCTTAGATCAGAGTGGGTTGATGGACAGCTTAGATCAGAGTGGGTTGATGGACAGCTTAGATCAAAGTGGGTTGATGGACAGCTTAGATCAAAGTGGGTTGATGGACAGCTTAGACCAGAGTGGGTTGATGGACAGCTTATTTCCGGCTGTCAGTGAGCTAAGAACTGCTGTGTTAGTACATCGAGAGCTTTCTGGCGTGGAGTGTTGCTTTCTGGTGTGGGCAGTGTGGGATCAGTTGCGATATATAGCTGCTCTCCGGGGCTCAAGATGTTTAGAAAAAACCAGATTGACTAAAATAACTCCCCGTGCAGGTTGGTATGGTGTGGGTAAGAGGGCCACGGAATGACACAAGACGGCAGATTGTTGACACTGAGAATGATCCCAGGTCCTATATAGCATGTGAGCCCCACTCTAACGGTTTATATTTCGCCTGCGCCCTCCCCCAACCCTTCCCCGGAACACTGGACAGTAACCTTGTTGCTAGTTCTTCATGTCCATGTTGGATCGATCCGAGATGCAGAGAAACAAAACATATCTTTTTTTATATCTTCTCTTCCTCCTACCGAACCACTGAATACTCGTTCTGTGTTCCCATCTGGCAAGCTCTTCCTCTCTATCATTGACCTCTGACCCTCATCCACCCTAGACCTGGACACAGCATGACAAGCCTGTCTCCTGGTCACCTGCAGCCCTGGACGTACCTGGACCACTTGCCCAGCCACCCATTCATGTCTGCTCCTACAACTCGTTACACTTTACTTTTCAGATGCTCTCTCTCATTCTCTCTGTGTCTTCAGCCATTCTAGTCCTGTTCTATAATTATAAGTTATAAAAGCTTCCCTTATGACTTCCATAGCAACAATATCAATATTGATGTAAAACCATCACATAACTCTCATACTTTCATATTGCTGAATAATAAAGTATTTTGAATGTAAAGTTTTTTTAGTCTAATGAAAACAGAATAATTCAAAATTCCTGCAAAACTTTATTTGTGTCATACTGTAGTTGGAGCAGCCCTTAAGTAACGATAGGATAACCATTCGGTTTATGTAGCGTAGATAAAGATCAGAGTCTATAAATCTCTTCTGAGATTTCTCGAATGTTTTCCTCACTCTCAGTTTATATATTACAGATAAGAACTGTATACACTTTATTTGAGAACCCCTAAAAGACATTTTTTCTACATTATAAGGTTAACGTATCAACAGAGTAAGGGTCCTATTTACATTGTTTCCTTTTACAAGCTTTCCTACCATTTACGACCTAATTAAATTCTTGTCTTTTGCTTTGCTTTGGTTCCTCTCGGATGGAATAGAAACATTTCTTACCAGGCTTCAGGGGCAGGACGAAAACTCTCACTGTGAACATGGTTTCTCCTCAGTATACGAATGTTTCTATTTTTAGCATCACTGTCAGTACGGTTTTTCCCTATTGTTTTGATTTTTTTTTGCTTTCGATGAATTGTATTCTGTTAAACCAATCCTTGTTTTTAACTATGTTTAATTCTTTTCTATTCACAACCTAATTCAAGCCTATGATGGCCAGCTTACTTGAGTTGATCCAATTTTTAAGCTTCATTTGTTTTCCGTGCAGCCTAATTTTTTTCTTCTGTTTTTGCTTTGCGCCCTGTTTTCTCTCCACGCCCGTCGAATCCCCCTCATCCCGCCGCTGATGGCGGTTGCCTGGAGCAGACCCCTATGTTAAAATATCCCTGATGCTCAATGGGAAGCGAGTAAAAAAGAAGAAGACGACGATCAAGAAGTGCACGCTCAACCCCTACTATAATGAATCGTTTACCTTTGAGGTTCCTTTCGAACAAATCCAGGTACTGTGTATGTCTCTCAGTAAGTTTGTTACCCCGGTCGGCCATGTGTGATATTTTAGTGCTTATATTGTAAGTGTCTCTCTCTAACTGGCCCTCTATGTGTTTCTGTGTATCGTATTTAATGGACCGCTTGACCACAGCCATGGCTCCGGCTATCTTATCGATAGTCCATTACACACTGACCTCTCCAGAGGCGCGTCTAGCTAGGCCTACAATAGAGCGACTAGGCGGTGTCTAGACTCTAACTCTAAGCTCCTGTGGTTGCTCATTTTAACTTAAATCTAGTCTGCACAATATCTCGGCATGCAAATGTGGTAAACTTATTCACACATAATTCTGTGCATATGCAACATACTAGATTAGTTGATTCCTGTATTGAAACCATACAACAACTTATCCACACTGTTTATGTACGGTAACATTCAAAGTTTGACTCATGCGAAACCTATGGGCGAGTCGGCGCAGAGATTGCAGAACCCTGGAGAAGACTACACGTTCTTTGAATACTTTAGTTTAGAATAAACCTGAAGAGAAATAACGGCTCCCCCTAGTCTTGACTATACACATTCTAAAATTACTAAATCAGCTTAATTGTGAGACTTGTCATCCCAGACTGTGCGTATTTTTAAGTCAACAAAATCTGTGAGCAGCTTCAAGCTTAACTACAAATGACCAATCCATGCAGTTTCTCTGTAGATAATGCTGGTTCTCAATGGACACTTAAGGCTGGTAAGACTAGTCTTCAGCAGATACACAAGCATACACTCTCCTTAACGTATTCATTACACTCTCCTTAACGTATCCATTACACTCTCCTTAACGTATTCATTACACTCTCCTTAACGTATTCATTACACTCTCCTTAACGTATTCATTACACTCTCCTTAACGTATTCATTACACTCTCCTTAACGTATTCATTACACTCTCCTTAACGTATTCATTACACTCTCCTTAACGTATTCATTACACTCTCCTTAACGTATTCATTACACTCTCCTTAACGTATTCATTACACTCTCCTTAACGTATTCATTACACTCTCCTTAACGTATTCATTACACTCTCCTTAACGTATTCATTACACTCTCCTTAACGTATCCATTCAGTTTCAGTTCAGATGTCCCCAGGAAAAATCGTTAACACCATTTAATCCCTCATATCTCTGTGTTCTCCTATGTGATTAAGATTGTGACCAACTCATGGCACCATTAATGTGACCCCACCCTTAAAAGTGCGGCATTGCTGTCCTAGACCATCTCGCTTGAATGTGCATTCTGTGTGTAACTGAATGTCTTCTAGTGGCTCTCAACATCAGGCTGCCGTGTAGACTTTGTCTGTCAGGAGTCTGCCCTCGGCTTGTGTAACTCTGATGTAACTCTAGAGCTATCTAGGCCTACTCTTTTATAACGTAAACTACTCATTCTGTTCTCTGCGCTTTGGTACCTGAAAACTTGTATTGGTAAAACTAGAACTGCAGATTATTCAATGCAAACAACCCATATGTTGTGCTATTAAATATTTAGTTCTTTTTTCTCTCTCGCCAATTATTCAAACAGTAACAGCTGAATCCATCCTAATTACCTGACCCAAACCTTAGCTAGCGTGTTGGAATTGCTGAAGATGCAACTCACATGAACTGTGATGTATTGGTGTCTCTTTGTCGGTATGACACCCTATTATTATAAATATATATCCCTGACTCATGAAGCTCTGTGCCGTCAATTGTCCAGTCAATATAAGTCTGGTCCTTTCTTGTTTAAAGCCTTCTAGCACATAACTTATTGTAATTTCACCTGAACAACCAATAAAACTTGTGTTCGTTGGCACCAACAAATGTTAGTTGCACATGGCAAACTCTAGTTGGTCATAAAAAAAATCAGAATGTGGAATGTTCCTAACATTCACCAAACTCATAGCTGGTTATTTTCAGATATTCAAATTTGGTTGCCTGAAGATTCCCCCCCCCCCACACACACACACCCTTATTTCTAGTGTGTTAAAAATTTATTTTGTTACAAACTTTGACAATTTGGAACAAAAGTTATAGCCTTAAACTGAATGATGTACAGTTTATCTCTGCGAAGATTTTTGTTGTCCGCCCCGGAAGTGAGAAGGTGATAGAGTACTAGTTATAAGATTATAGGAGAAGTCATGTTGTCAGTATTTTTAGGAAATACAGCTGAGATGCGTTCCCTCATTTCTTCCAGTTTCCATAACTGAACATTCACCTCTGCGGCATACCGCCTTTCTGCCCAGCTCCCCTCTATGATATACTTGATCCTTGAACTCGGTTCCTATGGCTCTTTGCCTCAGGCCCTTGGAGTTAACTGCAATTTTTAATTATGTCTTAATTTACAGTTCAGTATTCTTGACATTTGATTTCCACATGGATTAGCAAATATTCTCACCATGGAAATGTTGCCTTGTTGCCCAAATAAATTAAATATTTTTCTTTTTGTTAATACCTGGCATGTTGCTTTGTTGAATCGTTTAGTTTCTTTAAACTCTAGGCATCAGGTAATATGTTATCTAGCTTGTTCAATATTAATCAGAGGCTTCTGGGCATGCTGGTGAATCTAGACTGAAGAATTGTTAACACTTGCACATCTCGTACCAGTCAGTGAGCTCTGTCTCCCCCTCGGTGTGATGTCCTGTTCCCAGCTGTATTGTTGAATGTTCCTCACCTAAGGACTATTGCCTGGTGTCCACCTACATTATTTAATGGTCCATCTCTGACGAATTAGAGTAGTCGATGCTCTCTATTCTGGCCATACTGGCTGCCACATGCTAGATTGTTTGATGTTATTAACTTTCAGATGTACTGCATTTCTGTTCAGCTGCACTGTTTAATGGTTGTGATCCTGGAATGTGCACCACAGAGAATGGTTACAATTGAAGACTTTTATGTAAATAACCGTTTGTTCAGCCTATGTCTAAGCTGTAATTTGTTCAGCTGTGACTAATAAATCTAGACTTTGGGAAAAATTACCTTTTGGCCAGTCATGCTCAACTGCCGTGTTTTCAGATAGACTTAAAATGCAACGTGACATTGTTCCCCCCCCCCTCCCCCCCCCCCCCCAAAAAAAAAAAAAAAAAAAAAAATCTTGCAGGATTAATTTGATTGTTCAGAGGATTAAATAGTCCACCAGTTTGCGACTTTGTCTTGTACACTTTGTTTGAGTAAGCACAGATTTGTGTGTGTCTCTCTCTGTTTCCATCTATTTTTCGTTTAAAAAAACTTGTAGTAACATGAATGATTCTCCCCGTTGGGTAGTTCTATGTGACCTGTTCAAATCTCCACCTCACTTACATGGGCTGTCGCACCTAAATGTTTGTTCTTCTGTGAAGACAATTCAGACCTGGTGACCGTTGTATATCATGTCTTAAGATGCTCTGTGCTGATGTTTCTCCCTGTGTGTTTTTACTCACATACTGGATAACACAGTCAACAATGTACCACGCAGCCTAAAAGTCCATTTGAAGTGTTGTCGAAATGTTATCAGATTTTTTAAAGCTGTTTGTGTGTGTGTGTGTGTGTGGGGGGCGACAAACAAACATGCCATCCTGAAAGATTAAAATAATTTGTCATTGTAAAAGTCGTTAAAACTTATGTTTAAACATAAAGTTCCATAGATATTGATGCCAAAATTTTGCGATAAAGTGATGATGATATGAAAGATGCGATATTATCATTATTATTATTATTATTATTATTATTATTATTATTATTATTATTATTATTATTATTATTATTATTATTATTATCATCATCATCATCATCATCATCATCATCATCATCATCATCATCATCATCATCATCATCATCATCATCATCATCATCATCATCATCATCATTATTATTATTATTATTATTATTATTATTATTATTATTATTATTATTATTATTATTATTATTATTATTATTTTAATCATTATTATTATTGTTGTTGTTGTTGTGATTTTTCATCATCATCAAGATAATATTTCAAATTTTTGCTGTTCTTTTACAATCAATATTACACCTCCGTTGCGATTTGTTTGTAATCGATATTCCAACACAGCATTGATTTGGATTGTTGTAAATGTTAACAAGTTTGATTCTAGAGAGAAAACTGTCCATAACAGCCGTCGCATTTTGTCCCTCTTCTGTAGGACTCCTACTCAGGCAAACAGGTAACTTTCGTACATCTACCTGGGCGGCCCGTCAACAGGGTTACAACTGAGGGATCTTTCAGCGGTCTTATAATACACTGGAGTTATGTGTTGTGTTCTAATCAAAGAGGGATATGGCTCTGTTGAGGGATGCTCAGCCTCTATGTGATTGTGGTCTTATCAAAAAGGGATAATTATATAGCTCTGTTGGGGGTTTCGCAGCCTCTATGTGATTGTGGTCTTATCAAAGAGGGATAATTATATAGCTCTGTTGAGGGATACGCAGCCTCTATGTGATTGTGGTCTTATCAAAGAGGGATAATTATGTAGCTCTGTTGAGGGATACGCAGCCTCTATGTGATTGTGGTCTTATCAAAGAGGGATAATTGTATAGCTCTGTTTATATAGCTCTGTTGAGGGTTTCGCAGCCTCTATGTGATTGTGGTCTTATCAAAGAGGGATAATTATATAGCTCTGTTGAGGGATACGCAGCCTCTATGTGATTGTGGTCTTATCAAAGAGGGATAATTATATAGCTCTGTTGAGGGATACGCAGCCTCTTTGTGATTGTGGTCTTATCAAAGAGGGATAATTATATAGCTCTGTTGAGGGTTTCGCAGCCTCTATGTGATTGTGGTCTTATCAAAGAGGGATAATTATATAGCTCTGTTGAGGGATACGCAGCCTCTATGTGATTGTGGTCTTATCAAAGAGGGATAATTATATAGCTCTGTTGAGGGATACGCAGCCTCTATGTGATTGTGGTCTTATCAAAGAGGGATAATTATATAGCTCTGTTGAGGGATGCGCAGCCTCTTCTAGCCTCGGCCTGCAGTAAACAATCTAAATTACTAAAAATATGCTTGGGGTTGATGCTAACAATCATTGATCTATTTTTTACAGACATACGGATGCTGGGAAAGCGCTACTGGCACTGATCTGATCAAGATATTATTGAAATCAATTATTGTTTCTTCACTGAAAGTTTTTCATCTTTTGTTGACCTTTGTTGACCTACTGGTTTTTTTTTGGGGGGGGTCCCTGCTTTCTCCTCACGCATGTTTTGTTTTTATCGCCGTGATATGCTTGCATGTTCTGTGTTTACTTTCTTTCTTGCATGCAGTCCTGTAGAGACACCCTCATATGGCAATGTTGTTATTTTGGTTTCTTTTAAAAAGTTAGCGGTGTGAAGCCAATAGTCTTTGTTCCTTGATTATCAAATTGAAAGAAAACTTATTATAGAGTTATAATTCTTGAAACAGTTAAGAAAAAAAATGACTTATAATGGGTTATGATAAATTAAAAGAAGACCTTTTTCTTCTGTATTCTTGTGCTCAACTACAGTCTTTAAAGCATTTAACTTGTTTTGTTGAGGATTACTCGATTTAATTGATTTGATAAATGAATCCTCTTTAAATCTCTTATTGTCTTGTTAATTTGCAGTTATAAATCGTCAACAAGTAAACAAGAATATTATGCAATCGTGTCATAACATGTATAATAATAAACCATTCAAGATTTAAAATGTGTATATCAAACTATTTTCTGACAAAACAATATTTTATCTTGTTACGATTAAGAAATTTGTTTTGTTCTGTTTCAGCAAACTAGATATAAGCAATTGAACTATTATGAACATTACATGAAAAAAGCAATTTAAAAAAAAAAGAAAAAAAAATCAATCATGGTGCATTTGTGAAGTCCACAGTGTCAATGTCATATAATATATATATATATATATATATATATATATATATATATATATATATATATATATATATATATATATATATATATATTCTGTGTGTGCGAGGGTGTGTTGTATGTGTGTTTGTTTTATCTAAGATGGAAGCGATTCTGACTCATGCACTATGCTGGTAGTCTGGCTCGGCCACTACAAACTCCGGTAAAACATACGTAGAAACAAGTGAGTGACCATTTTCCAAAGACGCAGGATCTATCGTATGACTTCAAATGTGTTTGTCTCATTGCATAGAAATTATCATCAAATAAAGAGTTTATGTAGAATAGAGCCAAATACAGGATCCTCCTGAAATGTACTGCTCTTTTTCTGAATAAGGAACCCCCAGTTCAAACATTTATTGCCTTGTTGTTTATTCCCCTGCTCTCTTCCCATGTTGAAACTCACCCCCCACCCGCACTCTGCGCCCGAGAGGGTGTCTCTAACTCATACAATCTCAACCAGGACATTATCGCCACATACAATCATGTCTGTCTCGACTGTCATGGATTAGTGTGGTGTCTTGTCTGTCAGGGAAACAAAATGATAGAAATGTCTGGCGTGTGCTGTTTGTTTCTGTTACAAAGATTTAATTATTTGAAGTCGACCCACATAGACTGTCGTAGATTCACATAAATAATTATATTAATCATTATGATAATTATAAAAAAAAAAAGCTTTTCTACATAACTTAATTTTTTTTTTCTTCAGGGTACTTTGTATAATTTATTCTCATGAGACGTGGTTAAATTTAGCATTTAAATAATTTCTTTACCTTTATGCAGCAAGCACCTAAAATGTTCTCTTGTTTACCTTTTCTTAAGTCAAATAACAGTTACAAAATAGCGTGTATAATAAATCGATTTTGTGTATAGAATATAATGAGAAAAACAACAGGTTCTACCTCGTACCTCAAAGATTCTGGGACAGAAGTCAATCTCCAATACATAGATTGTGTTTAAATAATTATAAAAGTGATTTTTAGTAATATCATTTTTAACTGGTTTTATGGATTCTAACGTATTGTCTCTGTTGTGGTTTTCTCTACCAGAAAGTGACTCTGATTATCACAGTAGTCGATTACGATCGTATCGGCACGTCTGAGCCAATCGGCCGTTGCGTGCTGGGCTGCACATCTTCCGGAACGGAACTGCGTCACTGGAGCGACATGCTCGCCAACCCGCGCAGACCTATTGCGCAGTGGCACACTCTACAGGAAGTGCCAGAGAAGAGCTAAGTCCGGAGCATCATGGCGGCTGGCACGGAAAATTTAAAGAGAGAGACGAGGTGCCAAGACTAACAGATCTTATTATTTTAGAGCAGTGGCAGTCTTTCTGCTCCATGAACTATAAACAAATTGATTCAAAGATAGTTTATTTTTTCAACAAAAGAACACAACTAAAGATCGTCTGATTAGTTTTAGTGATGGACGCCTCTATAAAATAAAAATTAAGAGACACTTGAGTGTTTTCAATGAGACAAGATCTTCATCAAAAAAGCATTATTGGAAATAAAATATTGAATCAGTAACCAAACATCTAAACAAACATTTGACAACAGCTTTTGTTGTGTAAATTTGAAGCAGCAATGAGCCAGAATTTACAACTTAAGACATGCGAAATTTGTCCATTAGAAACAGAGAAGGAGACGTCCATCTGGAAACCTGTTAGTGCTGACCCCAGCAAACCACTTGTCTCTCCTCGTGCCAGCTGTTTTGATTCTGTCGGTAGGTGTGATACGAGTGGGACCCACGCCGTGTGAGAGGTGGTCAAGACAACTTCACACTTTACTGGACGACTCGAGTTAGGGAACAGACAGCTTGAGCCACAGACAAGAGTGTCTGCTAGTCCAGCACACTTAATTTATTTAACCTTTGAGAAGGTCTTGTTTTTGCTGCTGTCTGTTACTACATTGATTTTTAATTTTGCATTTTGTTTTATTGAAATTTTAGTCTTAAGTTCTAACTGTGAAGATTTTGTTCAGAAGATGTCATAAAGCTATTGAATCTTCAATATATTTCAGCATTGGCGAATCAATAACCATTTCATTTAAAAATGTTGAAGATTTTAAACACAACTTAGTTCATACCTCCACAAAGTTCTGGTCATAGCAATATAGTGGTTTCAACTGTTCACAAACCTTGTCACACAACTTTGGATTGATTACATGCAGACATGCACAAATAAGAAACACCAAGTCTTGGATCCGCCTGAGATTTTTATTCTTTAGTTCGTGGATTTTTTAATTACAAATTTCCTTTGGAAACAGTTTTAAACCAGATCGATTTAGTGACCTAATCTTTTTGTCTGTTCAAACTTCTCCTTTATCATCCATGCCTGGTGAAGTGCGACCAATCATGATGGTGGATTTTTGTCATTGAATGTTCTTTACTCTCTTATCGGCCTCATAACGTCCTCAGCTCATCTCCTCATTTCTCTTGTTTTTTCCCCTCACGGTCGAAAATTCCATCTTTTCTGTACAGAATATTGAATAGTATTTTTTCCTTAGTGAGGATGGACACTGTAAATAATTATTTTAATTTGAATTAAAAAACTTTCACTCCACTGCAATGTTTGTCTCTTTGACTTTTTGCGGCATTTAAGAGAACCAATCTGAGATCGAAGCCCTGAACTGAACTAAGTGGACCCCCTAAGTTCCGTTGTAAACAACAATACATGTTTGTGGTACTATTGGTAATTTGTCATTTAATTGTTAGTTTTATTTTAGAAATTTGAAAAACTTTCTCTTTCAACTACTACAATAGTTTAGGTATTTTGTATACAGATAGTATGTTTGCATTCTTTTAAGCTATCTTTCATATACTCATAAACGTTTTCTGATACTTGCAGCCTTTAATAGATATTTTGTGCACGGGTATCTTCACGAACCTATTTGGAAGCCTCTCGGAAATCCCAGGGTATGAGTGACTTCGATTTATTTCAATAAACTTGTGAGGAATAGGAAGAATATTGTTTGTACATCACAGGAAACGGTAGTCTCTAAAATTAAGTTTGTACAAAATATTTAGAATGTTATGTGTGTGTGTTGGGTACGCATTATTTTGGTTGCAAAATTAGTCCAACGTGTTAGTCCAACGTCCAAGGCTGAATTTGTTTGAACTGGTTTCCCATAGATCTGTATCTTAACTTTAGTAATTCTATGGCGCGTTGATTTGAGTAGGGATTTCCTAGTCCCTTCAATCACTTGAAAGTGAACTTTAGTTAACATGTCTAGGACTTAGACTCCCGATAGTTGTGAAGACGTTAGACATACGTGAAAATGTTTCTCTCTGTTTTATGAAACTGACTAGAACCCTATACGTTTGTGGTTGCTAAAGTGTATTACGCGTCGCATCTGTTTTGCCTCATGTATATTCTATAGCACAGTTAACTTGATATTCACAAAGCTGTAAAAACATTTAGTTTCATAACTGGATTCTCACGGGTGTGTATTTTTCTCTCATTTCTGATGCCAATACTATTTGCCAGATGACATTCTTTAGTTGGTTCTTTAGTTTGTTGATTGCCAGGTCCCACCAATTGATTTGTAGTCACAGCAGCCATTACTTAACGGTGTTGTTTTTTCAGCATTTGTACATAGTCACGTCCTTCTCACAACCAGAACCCTTACAACTCCAATCATTCAATATTTGTTTCTTTTGAAGTGAATCTGTGATGGTTTTTTTTTCTTGTGCAGCATGACTTATTTTGGTCATTTCATTGCCGCAAAATTATCTTTCTTTTTTTCACTATTAGTATGTTTTGTCTTTCATTGATTGCAGGCTTGTCCACAGAATAGTTTTCCTCAAAAAAAAAAAAAGAAAAAAAGAAAGAAAAAGAAGAAGAAGAATAGGCGTTAAAGAAAAAGAGTTAGAGTCTTAGTGTTTATTGAAGATGTTCAGTTTTGTCGTTACTTAGTGAACTGATGATCCACCAAGGAACCATCAATGATTTATTTGGCTTTTAGTTATAGAGTGAGCAGCTATCACATAATGATAATTTTACTGAAAGAAAGAGTAACTTGATGTCAGATGAGACATTCTAATTTCAGGGTCTGTATGTAATAAAGAATTACTTCGACATGTTATCCCCAAATGTTCATTGTCTGTAGAGGTATTTATAATTCTTAATTTTGGTTTTAGTTTGTGCAATATTTACCTGAAATTTTACACTGAATTAACTTTGCCCAAAGTTTTATTTATAATAATGTATCTTTGTTTTGATTACTTTGAACGATTTTTTATTATTCTTTCAGTCATAACATAATTTATCTCATTTGGTCCATCCTTGTTTCATCAATAACTTAAACCAAGTCTAATTTGAACTCAATTATTGCACACTTTCGTGTCTAGGTTATTTATAATGCAAATGTTTCAGTTTTGTGTTTTATTTCTATGAATAGCTGTTTGCCTGTTGTTTACTTTTTTTCTCTTAAATCTTCAAATACACCAAGGCATATACTTAAAACAAAATATGATATGAAAGTAAAAACATTTGCCAATGATAACTTCATTGAATATTGATGGTTTAGTTAGTTTAAAACAAACAACATATATATTCATGATCATTATTTTGTAGAACCATTATTTCTCTGACTTTATTTGATATTCCTTACACATGATAGTCTCTTGGCTAGAGTAGTGAGCATTAGGTATAACTCCGATATATCAAACCCAGACCTGAGTATATCCAAATGCTCCTGGGAGTATTATGGAACCATAATTATCAACATTAAGAGAATACGTTCTCTTACATTCCTTCCCATTCTCTTGTCATTAAGATAGAAAATAAAACAAGAACAGAGAATGACATTTCTTTCAGGACGATATTTTTATTTGACCTGGTGATTAACTAAACTGATCATGTAGAATGGTGATACACCTTTTTCTGTCTGATGAAATTAGGTAACGTTCTTAGCTCCCTTTTAGTTGGGACTGTGATTATTTTTTTCCATACTTTTGACTTACGCTATCGATGAAATTTGCGATAGCTTCAGTAGGAAAAGACTTGTGTGATTTGTATTTTAAAGACTGAACTACTTAAATTTTTTGCTGTCCTCATTGGTTAAAAATTCGTAATGTTTTAAGGGTTTTACCTACTTTTGTATTTAAGTCGTTTGATTTACTGTGAAAACTAATTGACAATGATTAAATTTATCGATGACGCATCTTGATAAAACACCCCACGACATTCGCTGCCAGTTTTTGAAATCCTACAGCAGGTGACCTATGAACTTCAACTTCATAGCCCGCTGTTTCCTTTGTTAGACATTACGCATCTTTTGCGTTTGGGATAATTTTTAAAATTTATTCAATCTCAAAAAATTACTCAGTCAGCTAACCTCTAATCGCACAGTATAAGAATCTGTCAGAGCCTATGACTTGTTTCTCCTGTCAACAGGTCCCGAGCGAGTGTTAAACCAACTGAGGTATTAGAAGCCCCCGCGGGTCGCTACGCTCAGCTGAAACTCCCCAGGGATTCACCACTCAGCTTGTTTTCTCATATTTCATTTCCCCATTAAAATCTCCCATAATTTTAGAAAGCGTTGCCAGTTTGGAAAACATTGGTTTGACATTTGAGGCGTTTTGGAAGTATTTTAGATCTAGAGTAGCCTCTCGAAGCTGGCGCATAGATACATTTACAGCCGTGTGGGATCAAAGGTGAGGGTAAATAGTTCCACCAGTTTGCTACCAACCAACAGTCGGCACTAGTGGCGTTATTGTCTTATGTGGTGGGTTGTCCACGTACTGTTATATTCAGTTGTCGCTGTTGCGTGTTGGGCGAAAAAAATTATTAAAAAAACTGCAAAAAAAAAACACTTCACAGACCGGGATTTGTTTCTTTTGGTTTTATATCTCAATTTGTATGTGTGCTGGTTTATGTAAATGTACGTTTTGTTGCATGCATCCAAACAAATATGTTGATTACTTTCATCCACCCACTTGGAATCTTAGCTATGCTCTGTACGCACCAAAGTAAACAGCAGATGTGAGTCTCTTTCCAATGTGCAGGTCGCAATAAGAGAGAAAGAGAAGAAGAAAAAAATCGTTATAAACAATGTGGAGAGAAATATAAAGAGCAACTGAGAATAGGGTTGGTAAAGGAATAAGATATAAAGAGCGATGAGAAAATGGAAGGATGATGTAAACAGAAAGAAAAAAGGCAGTGAAAGACAGAAAGAGAAAACAGAGAGAGGAAAAAAGATGGAGATATGGAGAGCGATAAGGGAAATTACTTTTTTTATTCAAATTTGAATTTTTTATCCTTGTAGTACAATTATTTTACCAGAATTAAAAAAAAAAGAAGCAGGAAACATAGTTTTACACTATTGCTTTCTAAACAAGATGGAAACAACAACAACAACAACAACGAAAACCCTCCAAAATTACTACTACAGGATGGGGTTCTAAGTGGCAACTAATGGTTTATATAATTTTTCGTTCGAGCCCTACTAAGGTCTCCAGCTACAGCTTAAAAAAACAATAACAACAACAATTCTTCCTCTTCTTGAAGAAGAAGAAAAAGAGGAAGAAGAAGAAGAAGAAGAAGAAGAAGAAGAAGAAGAAGAAGAAGAAGTTGTGCTTATCTGGAAACAAAGATTTTGCTCGAGACCAGACTATTGTTTCTTCTACATTAGCAAAATTAGTGTGTGATTATCAGATTGTTGTCAGAAAGTCCGAAAAAAAAAATTAGTGATTATCAGAACATACAGAAGGTTTAAAATTAAAAACAAATAATTGATCTCGAGTTCTAGTTTTTTTACACATCCCTTTTTTCCTTTCGATCTGTTTAAATGTGTCTCACATTATGATGGCTTGGTAACAATGAGTAGAACTTCTATATGGCCAAATGATAGATGATTCAGAGAAATGTTGTTACTGTTCTGGCCGTCAATAAAACTAATCGTCGCCTTGATGAACTGCAGGATTTGACCAGACACAGTGAGTTTGTTAGTTATGCGTGCCATTCTTTAAGCCTGGTCGCACATGACGAGAACTTGTTTGGTGGAGTAAAGAGGGCTGGCTGGGTTGAGTAAAGAGGATGGCAAGGTGGAGTAAAGAGGGCTGGCTGGGTGGAGTAAAGAGGGCTGGCTGGGTTGAGTAAAGAGGATGGCAAGGTGGAGTAAAGAGGGCTGCAGGGGCAGGATGAAGTAAAGAGGGCTGGCTGGGTGGAGTAAAGAGGGTTGGCGGGGTGGAGTAAAGAGGATCGGCGAGGTGGAGTAAAGAGGGTTGGTGAGGCGGGATGGAGCAAAGAGGGTTGGCGGGGTGGTGTAAAGAGGGTTGGCGGGGTGGTGTAAAGAGGGTTGGTGAGGCGGGGTGAAGTAAAGAGGGCTGGTGGTCACTAAGATAGAAATAATCCATCCGTGTCCACTCAACAATTGCTGAATTTATTATTGTCTATGTCAGATCCACTGACATCGAATTGATGATAAGCAAATTCAGATTGCAATAAAACGAAAGTAAACTGTACATTGCGATTAAGTGAAAGTGCAATGTAAACTGCGATAACACGAAAGTAAACTGTGCATTGCGATTAAGTGAAAGTGCAATGTAAACTGCGATAACACGAAAGTAAACTGTAGATTGCGATCAAGCGAAAGTAAACAACCCATTGCCTAGAATCACCAATGATAATTAGCCTAGAAGAGAGAGAGCAAATTGTGGACTGGGATAATAAGGGGATCAACAACATATTTCAACATACCATCCATTATGAGATCTCTTTCAACAACATGAAATTACGAAATACATTCGGTCATCACTAACGGTTTACAATACAGAACATAATATTACAAGTTTAGAACACAATATTACAAGTTTAGAACACAATATTACAAGTTTAGAACTCAATAATTATTACAAGTTTAGAACATAATATTACAAGTTGAGAAAACAATATTACAAGTTGAGAACACAATATTACAAGTTTAGAACACAATATTACAAGTTTAGAACCACAATCTCAACATTCAAATAACTTTTTAACGAAGGGAACAAGAGCGTCACAACAGACGTGTCTCCTCCGGGCTAGACGGGCGGTGCTCACACACCCTGCTAACTCGGCAAGGTTGAGAGACCCAGGGAAAGGCGATCACTACGGCTGTGGAGCCTGGGAACTGCTTAGATATTACCTGATAGGACAAGTCCAATAACCGAGAAGAGAGGATAGGCTGGGGGGTCCTAGAATATCCTCTCATATTCATACAATTGTCCAGCAAATCCACCACGCGCAGTCCATTATAATGCTTGGGAGATTCGACATCAGCCCTCCATCCGTCATGACGTATCTGCTATGGAAAGAAAGGTGAACTGGCAGTTTTGATATACTATCCTTTGTGACCACTCAGAGAAAGGAATAATACACTGCAGATTTCTTTATACCATTCGGCAAGACGAATCTGCCCACATTGGCCATAAACTAAAGCCTGTCCTAGATGTGACCAGTGTAAGGTTTGGATGTGCATGGAAAACGCTTGGAGGGTCACAATTGCAAGGGAGGCCAGCTAAAAATAACGATCACTGACAACAATTCTTTTGAGTTGCAGCCCTTAGCTGACTGCAGTTACTTGCTGTTATTAAAAATCTACTTGAACCTCTTCCTTGTCTTTGACAGTTTCCTTTCAGAGCCATTTTGAGGGTCCTGGTATCGTCCAAAACTCGTAATGGCATGTGCATTTCCAAAATACAGTTTTAGATATTTCACAATGCTTATGTACATATCTTTCATTTAAAATCTTAAATCGAGGCTAAATATTTAATTATTTTTTGTTGTAACCAGTCAATCATATACACAAGGTGATCTTAGGTTTCTTCGCATTTATGGCAATTCATATTAATGAAAGTCTACTCATTTAGGCGGGTCTGTAATTAAAGTATATTTCAAATAGATTTGGTTCACCACTCACAGTAAATTCATATAAAATCAGCCTAAGTCATCTAGACGCGTTTGATTCTACGTATTAAATCTTAAAAAAGTGCAGTGTAGTAATCCTGTCTTGAATGTTGGCTTCAGCACCAGATCTATGAGCACAACGCAGACTAATGTCGGCCTACATAGTATTATGTTGTTTATCAAGCCACAACATCAAGACTCAGACTCAAGGTAGAACACTTTGTGCAATAATTCAAATTTTTCACATTCTTCTAACGAGATACATGTAAGTAGAAAAATAAAGAAAAGGTTGAAAGAACAAATCCGTGTAATAGTCTCTCGATCAGACATTAACATTTAGCAAGGAACGTTTAATTTCTTGAATATGTACAACACCAAAAATAACAGCACCAAAAATGACAACAACTAGAATTTTTTTAAGGCTAACATGAATTTTTTTTCACACACACACTGGCATAAAACAAAGCAGACGTAGCGAGTGGTGATTCTGTGTCAAGAAACGTTGTATACAATCGTCACGGACTGGTCAAAGAGGTGAACAGACGCATGCATAGTCTCTTTGTTCTTACCACTGTCCAGAACCGGCGGGTTCCAAACTATGAGCTTTTAAGGGGAAACACAAGATTTTCTTCTTCTACCTTTAGAACAAGGAGAGGAAGTTGTTTGTAAATCTTTACTCTCACGGAGCGTGACTCTTGCGTTCAAAATGATCAGTTGGATCTAGTCGGAGTGCGTTGTATGGTTAAACTCGTTTTTAAGAAATTAGTGCAAGATTAGGAAAGTTCCATTTCGTCGTTGTTTGTTTTTAACTGTCTAACTCCATTTTCATAAACTTTACTGGAGAGTGAAAGAATTGTTTCAAAAGTCACCTGAACAGGTTTGAAAGAAGTCAAGAGCACATAGTGTATGAAAATAACATCTACACATGTGTGTAACATTATTTCGTTATTTCGTTGTTTTCCTTGAATGGTTTCGCAAAAATCGATTTAGACCACGCTATATCTTTAATGTTTCATTAAAGAACATAAAAAGTAAGATTAGGCGGAAATAAAAGGAAAAGTTATATGAAGACGAGTAAAGGACTTTAATGAGCGCCGCCTTCTAGGGCATTATCAAGATGAATTCTTCCTCACATCATTGCAGCTCGAGAATGATAGCAAAACTAAATGTCCTACCTGGTTAAGTTTATTGCACCTATTATATGAATAATTACAAAGACTTCTAATACATAAATCTTTATTTATAACCAATGTATGTGAATTGTACGTCAACAACTTGAGATACGCTGTTGGAACTGTATTAATTTAAAAAAAATGAAGAAGACTTGCAACAATTATTATGAAGAACAAGGAAATTGAATAGCAATAAAAAATAAACCAGAAGTAATGGTCGTTAGTCGAAACAAAGAGCGTCCACAAATCAACATGTTTATCAACGGGAATGAACTCAAGCAAAGAGATCAATTTAAATATTTGGGTTCTTTAATATCAGGTGATGGGCGCAACAACACTGAAATTGCATCAAGAATAGCACAAGCAAAAAATTTTCAGGGAATGAAATCAATACTAACAAATAACTATATCTCGATTCACACAAGAAGAAGAAGATTTTCTTTCTTAATTTTTAACTCCAACCACCTCTCTCTACCTCTTCCCTATCTCTTTCTCTGTCTGTCTATCTGTCTGTCTGTCTGTCTGTCTGTCTGTCTGTCTGTCTGTCTGTCTGTCTCTCTCTCTCTCTCTGTAACTTTGAGGCTGGCTCGATCTGTCCCCTATTTTTCTGTTCCTCTTTTCCAAATACGCTCCCCCATCCCATCCCATCCCATCCCATCCCATCGAGAAGTTGTTTTCTTTGTATTAATGGGTTTTTTTGTTGTCTAACAATAGTATCTTTTCGTTTCTCTTTCCACTTCAAAAATACTCTCCCCCCTCACACTTAATTTATCTCTCTCTATCTCTCTAGATCTCTCTCTCTCTCTCTCTCTCTCTCTCTCTCAATCTTACTCATGTAACTTTGAAATCTCAATTTATTCAACTCGCATTTCAAACTAATAGGCTGCACAGTTTGCATCGAAAATAAACTAAATACCCCTCAATAATCACATCACTAGAGGTCAAGGTTCACAATGAGCCACGTTAGCCTTGAACTACTCACAGCTTATAGTTATGTCATACCACTTTAATTCGGGTCCTAACCCCTCAATCTGACAGTCCCAGTGCAGGATTTAATAACCGTGTACAAGCTTTTCCCAGTAAATGGGTCTCACTAATTAGGACAAGTTCAAGCCCTTTTAAAGGTCCAATGGACGATTAGTACCTGAAGACCAGGTCAAATACAGGTTAAACACAGCCTAAGTCATTATCTAGATTTTTCCAAAGAACTGAAAGTTCTTAAGAGACCCGAGAAGTGTCAACATGTCAACATGAGTAACCAATAAACCATGAGGCAACTACAAATACTCTAACCTCTGTGAAATGTTTCCGGCATAATTACTCTCCAGTCTGATGGTGTTCACTGAGGTTGATAATTTGGGTTTCATGACGGTTTTCTCACAAACAGGATCTTATGTGACCTACGCAATTGTCTGAACAGATACCCAACCCCTCTACCCTAGCTTTCCTACCATGGCTGAAACAAGACACGCTCTCCCTCTATCCTATTAGAACTATTTTGGCTGAAGCAAGATACGCTCTCCCTCTATCCTATTAGAACTATTTTGGCTGAAGCAAGATACGCTCTCCCTCTATCCTATTATAACTATTTTGGCTGAAGCAAGATACGCTCTCCCTCTATCCTATTATAACTATTTTGGCTGAAGCAAGATACGCTCTCCCTCTATCCTATTATAACTATTTTGGCTGAAGCAAGATACGCTCTCCCTCTATCCTATTAGAACTATTTTGACTGAAGCAAGATACGCTCTCCCTCTATCCTATTATAACTATTTTGGCTGAAACAAGATACGCTCTCCCTCTATCCTATTAGAACTATTTTGGCTGAAGCAAGATACGCTCTCCCTCTATCCTATTAGAACTATTTTGACTGAAGCAAGATCCGCTCTCCCTCTATCCTATTAGAACTATTTTGGCTGAAACAAGATACGCTCTCCCTCTATCCTATTATAACTATTTTGGCTGAAGCAAGATACGCTCTCCCTCTATCCTATTATAACTATTTTGGCTGAAGCAAGATACGCTCTCCCTCTATCCTATTATAACAATTTTGGCTGAAGCAAGATACGCTCTCCCTCTATCCTATTATAACTATTTTGGCTGAAGCAAGATACGCTTTCCCTCTATCTTATTATAACATTTGTGGTTGAAACAAAGCACTTCCGTTCTCTAAACCCAAACTATCCGTTTCGAATCTGGCGGCCATATCTGTCACACTCTTAGTATCCTGTCTGAAATGTGACTATCTTCTCTATCCAAGAGAGCCCCCCTCCCCTCCATCACACACACCTCTCCCACACCCATCCCCTTCCCAAACACAGCTCACCTCCTATCTCTCTCTGTGTCTTTGCCTGTACTCATGTTTTATCTTTCATGATAAGTTATTTTTTTTTCATTTTCATTCTCTTTCTCATGCGTGAATTTATCCCTTTTTCTCATATCTCTCCATAACTACTTTCACATAATCTCACCACTTTTTTTACTTTTTCCGTTTTCCCTCTCTTTATTCCCCCCTCCCCGCCCCACCCACTCCATCATTTTTCTTATTTCCTTATAATTTATATATATATATATATATATACACACATATATATTATACATACAAAAATTATATAATCTCTCTCTTGTGTCTCTCCAATCTCGCTCCACCCCCCCCACACACACACACATACACTCCCGCTATTTGTGTATCTCTCTCACTCTCTCACTGTTGTTCTTTCATCTCCAGATATGGACGACAATCGCCAGAGATAATGGAGCTCAAAGCCCAGCGGTAATGATTCGCTTCACCGATAAATTATTCTAATCTTTCCGCTCAATTATCTCAATTAAAGCGGATGCTCTCACCACCCATCAAAACTTAAACGGTCGGGGTGCTAGACCTGTGGTCACTTGGGTCGAATGGCTCTGGCCGGACAGCTATAAAGCTCGGACCTCTCGCCCAACACTGACCACCGCTTTCCGAAAGCTCCAGCGTTTTTGAAGAATCAACATCCTCACCAGGGTCGTCACTACAACAACCGCACCGGTCAAGATGATGAAGCAACTCGTGATTATTGCTGCCATAGCTTGTGGTAAGTTGTTCCATCCACAGCAGTTCATTAGATCAGATTGGAACCAATAGAAAAACTTTTCTTTTTTCCTGGCATTACTTCGTCAACAACAGAATGAAATCTTTTAGCTTATTCGGTACTAGAATAAAATTCATTGGATATTTTTGGAAAATCCAAATCTAACTTTTAGTTTGTATTAAATAGTGGGTAAAAACGGATATTTAAATAAATTCGCAGCTATTAATTTCCTCCAAGCATTGCAGTTTTAGTGATTTTTTTGCTTCACTCTTTGATCAATCCAAGAAAAGAATATAAAGTTCTGGTAAAAAAAAGTACTATTGCTGTATTTCGTTAGATTTTTTGGTGGAAAAAATTTGTGGATAAATTCCTATTTATAACATGAATCTAAACGTAGATACCTAGATACAATCGTGATCACAGCTGAGCCAATACTTGATATACATTAGAAAAACCATACGGTCTAACAGCTTGGCGTTTAAAATAAACGTTAACAAAAAAATTTCTGTGTGCATGAACTGCTCTAATGAGTGGCAAAAGTTTTATGTGAAAACGGCAATTGCTCTTCATCTCCTATTGTTGCGCCCAAGAATGCTTCCAAATTTTTCTTATATTCAAAGATTGTTAGATAAATCCTTAACCGTTAGACTTGGATGGTTGATTACTTCCCTGTTGAAATAAATTGAATTAAAAGGGCATAGCAAATATATACGCTTTGCATTATTTTGGGAGCGAGCTATGTAAAAAAATAGCTTTGGCACGATTTTGGCAACCACTTTAGTTTCACCTGGTCTCCATGTTGCATTTATAACTATACCTTAATGACTTAACAGTCAATTGACTTAAATAACGTAATGCATTACTTATTTCGGTGCCCCAGCCTTTCCCTAGCAAGGCCTCCATCCAGTCCCCACCCAGAAGAACCCTCCACCCCACCACCCCCCCCCCCCACACACACACACACTTTCACGTTGTCTCCCGTGTGTCTCTGACCTCAGCAGCTGTCCTGGCCGATAACTACAACTGCGGCAAGAAAGGCGACACGTTCGAGTGTTTTGAGTCTGCTGCCACTGCCAGGTTCTGCTTGACGGGGGGTGCTGCCCCAGTGGTTGTCTGCGGCAAGTGTAGAAAGAAGGCTGACTTCTGCTCGTGAGTAGAATCTCTGTACAGCCCGAGATAGTTAAACATTCCCACTTTCTCTTAATATATTAATATAAAATAGATTTGAAAACCTCAGTCTTGGCTCACCACTCGTAGTTTTTTTTTCCCATTTCTTTTCTCAAGTAATTCGTGTAATATGCACTTACTAAGGACATGGAAAATGTCAACTGTTTTATCACATAAACTTAAGCTTCCTTATTTGTTGAGTGACCATCTTCTCGTGTCAGTGACCATCGTCTCGTGTCAGTGACCATCGTCTCGTGTCAGTGACCATCGACTCGTGTCAGTGACCATCGTCTCGTGTCAGTGACCATTGTCTCGTGTCAGTGACCATTATCTCGTGTCAGTGACCATCGTCTCGTGTCAGTGACCATCGTCTCGTGTCAGTGACCATTATCTCGTGTCAGTGACCATCGTCTCGTGTCAGTGACCATCGTCTCGTGTCAGTGACCATCGTCTCGTGTCAGTGACCATCGTCTCGTGTCAGTGACCATTATCTCGTGTCAGTGACCATCGTCTCGTGTCAGTGACCATCGTCTCGTGTCAGTGACCATTGTCTCGTGTCAGTGATCATCGTGTCGTTTCTAAGAACTTGACTATCTACAAATGCAACTGCACCATCATTCCCTGTTCAAGCGTGAATAAACTAAACTTTCACTTGTTTCCAATAATTCTGACCAAAATGCATACACTAATTTTGCAAAGTTACTGTTTTTTGTAGGTTTTAAAAAGTTATTTTTATGATTTTGTTTAATAGAACATCTGTTTTCGGTGTCTATGCTGGCACTGGGGTCCTGACATCTCAATAACCAGACGGTCTAAGCTAGTGTGTATTGTCCACTCTATGTAGGAGGTCTAAGCTAGTGTGTATTGTCCATTCTATGTAGACGGTCTAAGCTAGTGTCTATTGTCCACTCTGTGTAGACAATCTAAGCGAATTTGTTGTTCACGCTATATAGACGATCTAAGCCAGTGTGTATTGACCACTCTGGGTAGACGGTTTAAGTCAGTAAATTGTCCTCTCTGGGCAGACAGTCAAAGTCAGTGCATTGCCCACTCTGTGGAGACATTCTAAGTCAGTGCATTGTCCACTCTGTGGAGACATTCTAAGTCAGTGCATTGTCCACTCTGTGCAGACAGTCTAAGCCAGTATTGTCCACCCTGTGTAGACGATCTAAGCCAGTGTATTGTCCACTCTGTATAGAAGGTCTAAGCCAGCGTATTGTCCACCCTGTATAGACGGTCTAAGCCAATGTCTTGTCCACCCTGTGTAGACGGTCTAAGTCAGTAAATTGTCCTCTCTGTGCAGACAGTCAAAGTCAGTGCATTGCCCACTCTGTGGAGACATTCTAAGTCAGTGCATTGTCCACTCTGTGCAGACAGTCTAAGCCAGTATTGACCATCCTGTATAGACGGTCTAAGCCAGTGTATTGTCCACCCTGTGTAGACGGTCTAAGCAAGTGTATTGACCACCCTGTTTAGACGGTCTAAGCCAATGTATTGTCCACCCTGTATAGACGGCTAAGCCAATGTATTGTCCTCTCTGTGCAGACAGTCAAAGTCAGTGCATTGCCCACTCTGTGGAGACATTCTAAGTCAGTGCATTGCCCACTCTGTGGAGACATTCTAAGTCAGTGCATTGTCCACTCTGTGCAGATAGTCTAAGCCAGTATTGACCATCCTGTATAGACGGTCTAAGCCAGTGTATTGTCCACCCTGTGTAGACGGTCTAAGCCAGTGTATTGTCCACTCCGTATTGCAGCAAGGGTCTGAAGGTATCCAAGCGGCCGGAGGTGGACTGTGGCGCCGTCTACGCCAGCACACCCTGCACAACTGCCAACTCTGCCCTTCCGGCGACCTTCTAGAGAAACACTTTACAAGTAGGTGCTCATCATCTCTTGTTGCTCTAAAATATGCTTTCAAATTTTACCTGATAATTACAGTTATAAAAGAGATAGATGTCACTACTTTTGTCTTCTTGTCAGGTAGCAATAAACGTAGTAGATAAGACAAGGAGATGTAGTTTTAGCACTTGACTCCACATTGCTTAGAACTCTCTCTCTCTCTCTCGATTACTATTAGCAATGACTTACCGTTTTTGAATGAGATTTGACCAAGAGTGTGATAAAAAGCAAACAACTATTTATTACTCTATCAAAATCTTTGTTCGAACCCAATAGTTTTAGATATTTCACACTATTTGCTATTCAAAAATATAACATCCACGGGCTTATTTAGTTCGCCACAATGGAAGATTTTTATACAAAGACTATCTGAAACGCATTTAAACACAACAAATTCACTGAAATAAGATGTGTGATGGCCCATTTCAAAGTGATGCTTAATACATTGGTCTGTTTCATGAGGAAGTATTACAACATGAAGCTTTCATTGACTTTAATGTTGTGTCAATCTACTGTCATCAACTACTATAGAGTTTGATTAGCTGTTTACTCCCATCCCAGAATTCTGTGGGAATCTCACACTGCGGATCTTGGACAAACAAGCTCAGACGATTTCTCGGTTCTCATGATACACGGAAAACAATCAACATTTTGGCGTTCTAGGAAGAATATTTATTAAAACTGTCTCTATAAAACTCGGTTTTTTTCAATGTCCATTTCTGATTTGTGTTCCAAGTGCCCTTCGTTGTGGTTGTCCCGAGATCAGACAAGATAAACTCGCACGTTGTGAATGTAAGCATCAGTGTTACACCCAGCTTCGAATATTTTTATCTGGTTTGGTAATTTACAAGTTGTTTTTCAATCTTTTTCGTGGGTGATTGAGTCATCTTCGAAAATTGCATAGATCTTAGGTACCTTAAAACAGCAATGGAATAGGAGGCCCCACAATATTCTGTAACAAGATGGAGACAAGGCATGAATTTCTCAAACTCAATGTTTCTATTCAAAAGAACGAATCTTTCTTGATTTTAATCCCAAGGAATACTTTAACTCAAATTATACTATGTCTTTTTCATATTTGAACGAAAAGTAAACCCAACCTACACTAAAGCGCATAAAGAAAAGAATAAAAAACAAGGTCCATCTAAACGTTGTTTTGTTTTATTTCTAAGTGTCCATTATTGTGTTCAGCTAACGAGGCTGTCAACCTCAGGGCCAGGTGATCATCTACCGGGACATCCTGACTGATCAATGACCTTGAAGTTGCTGACGTCAACTCCAGCAGCCTGCAGGTTGCTCTTTAGAGTCGCCAGATTGGACGGGGCTACACCAGGGGTCCTGGTCAGGATCCAGGCAAACTCTGGAGATAGAGGAGATGAGGGGGGGGGGGGGGTAAGAGGGCGAGATGAGTGAGAGGAGGAAGAAGGAGAGAGAGATGAGTGAGAGGACTGAGAGCAGGAGGGCAGTATGAGCTTTCGTTAAAAACAAACAATAAAAAACAAAAACAAGCCATTAGTTCGCGGTCTTCTTTCGCTTTCTGTTGATGAGCGACAATCTATCATCACTATTTGGTGAAGAGGATAAGAGGACTTCTCGCCTCCGCCACAGCCATTGAAAACAACAGAAATGTTCGGATTCCTCGTTCAAGGCGCTGGAGACAACAGAAATGTTAGGATTCCTCGTTCAAGGCGCTGGAAACAACAGAAATGTTCGGATTCCTCGTTCAAGGCGCTAGAAACAACAGAAATGTTCGGATTCCTCGTTCAAGGCGCTGGAAACAACAGAAATGTTCGGATTCCTCGTTCAAGGCGCTGGAAACAACAGAAATGTTAGGATTCCTCGTTCAAGGCGCCGGAGAGTTCAGCAGAAATGTTCGGATTCCTCGTTCAAGGCGCTGGAAACAACAGAAATGTTAGGATTCCTCGTTCAAGGCGCTGGAAACAACAGAAATGTTAGGATTCCTCGTTCAAGGCGCTGGAAACAACAGAAATGTTAGGATTCCTCGTTCAAGGCGCTGGAAACAACAGAAATGTTAGGATTCCTCGTTCAAGGCGCTGGAAACAACAGAAATGTTAGGATTCCTCGTTCAAGGCGCTGGAAACAACAGAAATGTTCGGATTCCTCGTTCAAGGCGCTGGAAACAACAGAAATGTTCGGATTCCTCGTTCAAGGCGCTGGAAACAACATAAATGTTAGGATTCCTCGTTCAAGGCGCCGGAGAGTTCAGCAGAAATGTTCGGATTCCTCGTTCAAGGCGCTGGAAACAACAGAAATGTTCGGATTCCTCGTTCAAGGCGCCGGAGAGTTCAGCACAGGCCAGCACCAAGGTGTTGTTACTTGTGCCGACTTTCTCAAGGTGCGCATGTGCCGATTGCTGTAACAGCTGGCGCTTTATATCCAGTTTATCAAGCCTTTTTTTTTTTTTTGCCCTCCCTAACATCACCACATAAAGCTTTTGTCCAGCTACACACTTTCCTGAGATGATCTTTAAATCAACATGAAATATCGAAGTCGATGCTTCTCTTATTATTTAAAGCATCGTTTATCGCCAAGTATAAGCATTAGTTTAAACTCTACATAGATTTGTTATAAAAATTAACTTATTAGTGACTGAATCTTTGGTTTTTTTTTTAAATAATTTTCAAAAGAAACATTGAGTTGCGGGTGTAAAACAAACTCACTTTTTACATACTTTAAAAACACCAGCTATTAATATCCAAAGAAATAACCTGAGATTTGACATACCGCAGAATGAGTGAAAACGTTAACTTACGGACATTGACAAAGAGGAACTCGCTGCAAGAGAAGACAACCGCATACTCTGTGTAGTCAGTGGCTTGGATGAAATAATTTGGAGAATTGTTTCCCATGTCGACTGGAGGGGGGAAAATGGCAAGATTCAGGGCAATTTAATCCAAAGGTGTCATCAAGGCATGTCTCAATTTTAAGAGTTTAAAAAAATATACACAAAGATATTCAGCCATTCAGTTGTTTATTATGAACAAATTCTTAATGCATTGTAAGTCAAAACGATAGAATGGCATGCAAAGGGCAGCACAAATTAGTCCTAGCGCTTTGGGGAGATTGTCTAAACTGAAGCCGTCGTCGCGTGTGCAAAAGCTACGCGGTGGATTGGTTAGTTTGGCGTCTCATCATTTCAGCCCTACCATACTGGACAAAGCTGTTGGATCAGTCGAGATAGCCTGAAGTTACCCTGGTGTGGCTGGGCTTTCTTAGAATGACACTCAGCTCTGATGCAAGTTTTGATTTACAAAAGTGTTAAGTTGAGAAAAATAAACTTTAGGCTGGCATTTCTCTGAAGATGGAAGCAACCACCATGTAAGGAAGCAGCGCCCCACTTTAAGTTGATGTTGCATCGCGCTTGAACGAGGCACACGATATTGCTAACATTTTATAGAGTAACAGTTTACATCAGTTGCTATAAACTACTATAAACAAGCATTTTTTAAAGTTAACAGTTTGT